>CAODLS011825171.1:0-11660 GCA_948243855.1 Flueggea neowawraea | reverse complement strand
ATGAAGTCCACATCCTTGAAAATTCATCAAATTTTGTTCCATAGGCAGTGGATAATTTAGTTGGAACTCGGAAACAGAAGTGGCAGCGGCAGCAGCAACAGTCGAAGCTCAAAGGACTAACGCTGAGATGCCATGGTTGTTCCCAACCCGATGAAACCAAGGCAGAAACTGAGCATTCACAGCATGTCAGTGTAAGAAAAGTTAAACTCCTACGTGATGGTCATTTAAGGCCTCGAAAGTTAAGCTTAAATGTGGATGCTTCTGAGTTGAAACTATCACATACAAAACGTGTTGGGAAAGAGAGGCAACACAACAATGCCCAAACTAATTCCAGAAATTCCTTTCCCACTTGACTGAATAAAATGAGCAAATACAGAACAGTCCTAAAAAACAGAAATAATCGAACTAATCACACAAAGAACACGAACTAATTTTTAACGTGGAAAACTCATTCAAGTCGAAGGATAAAAATCACGGGATCTCTCTTCAATCTAAATAAAAGGCTTCACTATAAATCAACAATTTTTACAGCAACAACACAAGCCAACAAGTGCTACAAGCACTAATAATCACAGCCAAACCACCAATAAACAAAATTAACAAGTTAAGGGTAAAGAGAACAAACAAAAGGCTTCAGTTCTTCCAACAAAAATGACCTTCCCGACCTCAAAAGTCAATACTCTCTGACCAGAATAAACTTCTAAATGTCCTTCACCTACTGACCAAAAATCAGCTCAATTGGACCACGGAAACCCTTCCAAACGAGGAGAACAATCAGACCCGTCGTTGCTGAAACCAAACCCAGACAGCTTCTGTTCTCGACCCAATAACTCACAAACCAACCGTCAAAACCCACTCTCCATGTTCACTTTCAAGAACGCACAGAGATGAAGAAGCCCTCCAAAAATCACTATGATCAGACCATAAATAAGTCTTCAAAAGTTGACTGGAAGTGTTTGGAGGAGTTGAACACTTAGAGCAGAAAATTCTCTCAAGTGTTTTCTTTTGGTGGCTGCACAAGAATGAGACTCTCTCTTTCTATTCTGCTCCTTGTGGCTACTAAAACATAACAAATAACCCTAATGGGTCAACCAATGTTGGAGAATTTTTCGGGGATGCCTTGGTTAAGTTTGTAGAGCGAAAGCAAGTTGGAGTGAAGAGAGAAAACAACACCGCAATTTTTATAGTGGTTCGGCCAACTATGCCTACGTCCACTACCTAAGTCTCACTTAAACTTTCCACTAATGAAGATTGATTCCGACTCAATCCAACAAAGCCTTACACCAAGGTTTATTGCGGCTCACCTCTCTAAGGACAACAACGTTGATTACGTCTCATACCTCTAAGGCCAACAAGGTTGATTACGACTCAAACCTCTAAGGCAATTACAATGTTGTTTTTTATAGGCTCACAACAAACCTCTCTCACTCTCAAAGTGTTTATAAAAACATTTACAAAAATTGAAAGCTCTATGATAGAGTTTGGTTGTATGAAATTGATGCTATTGAATCTTGATCTTTAGCTTGATTTGGTGTTTTAGAGTGAGGGGAATGATGAAAATGATTGGGACTTGAATCCATATGATCATCCATGTTTTTTTACTCTTCCTTGATGTATTTATAGCATCTCCAAATGATATGACCATTGGTGGAGATAAAATAGCCGTTGGAGTATATTTCTGCCCGTTGCAGCTATCTGTGTCATTCTCGCGTACGTCACTTTATCCTTACGTACGTCACCTGAGAATCTTTATAGATTACGTACGTGACAATACATGTTATGTACACTGATCATCTTTGAGCAAGCTTTGCGTACATGAAACTATATCTTACGTACGTTAATTACAACACACGTACGTGAACTTCTCCTTACGTACGTGAAACGTGCTTTAGAGGATTCCAGTGGCTTTTGTTTGTCTTCAGACCCTCTCTCACATACGTGACACATTTCTAATGTATGTGAAGCACTTGTAGTGACTTGTTTCGCAACTCCGAGCTCTCTAACGTGTTCCACTTCAAGTAAAACGTTTTGCACATCTTCAAAACATAAAAGGAACTTAATGTTGATCACCCATGATCCAATACATGCTATACTTATATAATAGCCTTTCAAAAATAATTTCGCAAATGTTCGTAAACAAAGCAACAACATGCACAGAGGCGTAAAACCAAGTTTTCAGTTTCAGAGTCAAAACATATATCCAAATGTATGAGACCAAAGCAAATGTGTGCATCTGGCATTGATAATAGAGGATGTGGAATCTACCGCTATCAATATCAAATCATGTGTTGGATTAAAACACATGGCTACCGGCATCCTTGGTAGTTGGGATTTCTCAAAACATTGGTATACCAAAATCTACTTCTTCCCGTAGCATGGGTGTCCCATATCAGAAAACTAAAACATACTAATATATAGTATGAAAGCAAAGCATGCAAAGAAGCATCAAAATCAGAGAGGTGACATATATAGTATATATATCAGTTCAAAACAGAGTACTGATTAATAACACGTAATCAGTTTATCATTAATCAATCCTTAGATTAGTCCAATTTCAAAGTATGTTCGATATAGCAAAAACCATAATAGAAGTTTCGAGACACAACCTGTGTGTCTGAAACTACTGTTCACTCACCTAGAAATCTAAGTGCAATCGCTAGTCAAGCCCCACTCACCGGTGGCTAATCTCGCGAGCAAGAACAAGAAGCTGAACAAACAAATATATATCAACAGATATATCAGAGACAAATCGAAATGTGGTATTATGAGAATACCAAATGCATGATATGCAAATGCGGACTCTCGAAGATCCCCAAAAAACCAAATCGAATGATAATCTATCATTCTGGACCCAAAATGCATAAACTACTTAAAATTACAGTTTGGTCCCCGACCAGTGTAAAATTACATAACAGTCTTCAAAACAGACTGGGATTACTAACTAGCCCTCTAATTAGTCAGAACCCCCAAATAAGACCCCAAACTCTGGAAATCACAAATATGCAAAATTACAAAATTTGTCCCAAAGAACCACATTTTACTCGAGTCACCCCAAGGCTTACTCAAGTAAGACACCTTTCAGCTTACTCAAGTAAGCAAGCCTGGTTACTCAAGTAAGACATAACAACGATTACTCGAGTAAGCCTAGTAAGACACTACCCAGAAATTTTTAAAGTCGACCAACTCTGGATTCAGCCGATCAAAAATGCTCCCAACAATGCACATTGGTTATAAACAACCTCCTGAACTTAAATCTATGGTTAAATCCATCAAAACAACTCCAAATTGATGAGGAATCACCCAAACCAGTTGGAAAACCTAACCTAAACACAAACCATACCAAATCTTATGATTCCAAGCTTAGTCTAAGTATATTTAGACCCCCAAAGCCACGATCTAACATTCCCCAACTACCATTTCAACAAAAAATGAGCTAAACCTAGATCTCTAGCATTTTCATCCAAAATGAACATGTCATGATTAAATGACGAAAATGATGAAATAGAAGTAAAGGAAGGTTGATCTTACCTCACAAGATGGTTAGGAACGTTGGGCTAGCAACGGAAATGGCTCCTGGACGGATTGAGAGTCTTTAGAGAGAGAAATGAGAGTGAAAGGTCGAATAGGTCGGGTGGGGCTTATAGACCCCTGCCCAAAACTGAGGCTTACTCGAGTAAGCCACATGCTTACTCGAGTAACACATTCCTAGGTGTTCTTCGTGTTCATCCGAGAACACAACTTACTCGAGTAACCAAAATGGCTTACTCGAGTAATCCACACCCCATCTTACTCGAGTAATCCAAATGGCTTACTCGAGTAATCTGTGGGTCATCTTACTGAAGCAATACAACAATGCTTACTCGAGTAATCCCACTAAAAACTATCAATCTTCCACTCAACACTCCAACAACCAAGATCAAAATAGGACTGCACGAAACACAACAGGGAATCCAATCAGAATCCGATAGGGTATTACAGTTTTGTACTCATTTGCACTCAGTTTATTCTCGTTTTGCACTCATTTTTGCATCTGAAATACTGAGAACAATTTATTCTCTTTTTTTACTCATTTTGGTGTGTGGTCAAACTTTTTGGCTCGTGGTCAACTTTCTGACGTGTGGTCATCACACGGTCAACTTTCTGACGCGCGGTTAAAAAGTGGCCAACATCTAGCATTTGTGAAATTGCATTTTTCTATGTTTCTATTTCTGTAATGGTTTTCAATGTTGTTGTATTCGTGTACTTTGTTAATTTTTTGTTGTATTTTTCTGTAGTTGTCCCAACGTAATAACTCGTTCAGTCGAGTAAATTAAAATGACTTTTTGATAATTTAAAATAATATAAATTATTTTGAATTTTTAGTGTTTTAGGATTTTTAAATCTTGGGAAAATTTAAAATAAAATTTTTTTAAAAAAAAGAAAAAACGAAAAAATGATTTGGTTTGGTTCGTTTCGGATCGATTCGCTTCAGTTTGGTTTGGTTGGCTCATGTCAAGTCTGGGTTAAGGGTGTGGAATGGCATAGTGCAAAGCCAAACAACAACGCTATTTCAATTATAAACAATGCACCCATATGGATGAGGAGATATTTTTCGTATTCCCTATTTGAGTTCTGTTATCAATTCTGTATTAGGAGTTCGTGACATATGATCAGTATATGGTGAGCATGATTGCATAAAAGGACATTTTCTATTATATAATAAATGTTGTTTTAAATAATTAAAATGTTATCTATCATCTGCTAATTTTATTAAACACATAAATTATATTTTATACATGTGTGGCCTAGTTGAGGTCAGTTATGGTATTTTGGCCCCCACTGAGCTTGTTCACCCTTTTTAGTGGTTTTCTTTAGGTGATGAGGAGATTGGTATTTGAGCTTTGTTGTCGTCATCACTTCTGTAGTGAATTGCATTTTGTGGCCGCCTACTTGCTCGAGGCACAGTTCCATCACTTAGCTATAACAATTGTATTGTTATTCTTAGTTGATCCATAAATTATAATCTTGGGTTTTTTAAATTTATGAACTTCCATTATAATTATATATTTTTTGTTGTTTCATTGTTACTTAATAATTTCATTATTAGTTTAAAACTGTTGGCATTGTGATAATTAGACTAAACTCAGATAAACGGAAGTTTAGGTAGTATGTATCCAGGAAGTTATAAAGCTTAGGTATTCTTAATCGAATCAGTTCGTTTTTGTCTCCAAATTAGATTTGATCTTTTATAATTGAATCCGTGGAAACTTCTATGTTTGTCTTTGCCTCTAAGTCAATCTGTTCCAATAGATTCTATGGCGCTTATATAACAGTTAACGAGTGAATATGAAATTATTTGTGAATACAACATGTTCTATTAGTATGGATAGAAATATGCAACTTGAGTGATATGTACAAATTTGATACAACTCAACAATCATTTGACATTTAAATGGTCTTGTTATGTGGAATGAGATATTAGTTAATCTTTATGTCTAAGCTTGCATTTTTGGTAAAGTATGTACAACATTGCAAACAATTTTAGTGTAAATGTGGAACATATGTTTAAGAATGTGAGTGTAACACCATGAATTTTTTTTAAAATTTAAGGAGAATTTTAAAAGTCAAATGAGATTTAAAAGTCCAATGAAAATAGAAGAGGTAGACTAGGAAGGGTAAGATGGTAAATGGGTGAGAAGGTATATATAAGAGAATGTTCTAGAGTTTTGAAGAAAATCATTTTTAGGAGAGAGGACATAAAAGGAGAGAGAACAAGGAGAAGAGAGGGAAACACATTTTGACTTGTCCTTACATAACTGAGTGTCATATCGAGAAACCAAAGCTACTTATGCGTCCATCTTACCGTTCCAAAAAAGTCGACCAATGGTTGTTGGAAAAATCGTCAAAATCTAACAAAAATGAGGAGAGAAGCGGGCCTATTTTTGCACGTTTCTCGAGAATCTGTGGGCCGTTGGGAACGTAGGCATATATGGTTGGATTGCCCTCAACGAGAGCTTCAAAATCACACAATTCCAACATCGTGATGCCGACAGATGCGCCATCGCGTTTGTTCACCATTGCTCGCCATTTTCTAGCGATCTGTTGGGTAGTCCGGCACATGGTCGACGAGTGGAGCTTCCTCTCGTCGAGTTCTTTCAGATTGGGTTTGTGTTTATCGTCACTGTCGTCGTCTGCCACCTCCAATCGCCTTTCAACATTGCTAGAGGCATTTTCGATCGTGATTCTCTGGATTTTCGATCCTTTTCTTATGCTGATTCTAATGGAAGTGGTTTCGTTGAGTTGATATGTTGTTTCATTGTCCAATTTTGATATTCCCAATTATTTGATTTAGGGTTTCTGAATTAGTGATGAATCTGGATGAATTGATTATTCAATTATGTAATTAGATGCATAAATAAGATGTTTAGATGATTGGATTGAGTTTTGAGTTGCTATGTCATGATTTATTTTCGGACCACGATCGATGTACGAGGCGAACTATTTATGAGAATCCAACACATCTCGTATAAACTTTAGGGAACATAACTAAAATTAATTTATTAAAAACATTTTAAAACCAATTAAATTTAATAAAATAAATAAATTCAAATTTTAATAAAAATATAAGTTTTCATAATAACAAAATATTTGGTAAATAATAAATCATATTTAAATACCAAATAAATATAGAGAGACAAACACCGACAAGTATACCGGTGTGGAGCAACTAACAAAATAAATAACTGAGCCCGAACAAAATTCACTGACTACAACTTTGAAATTTTCTTGTCGAATGCTGAATGTCGATATATCGCAATCAACCAAAATCACCTAAAGATAGGGATAAAGAGAATAGACATAAAAGAAAGATACAAGAATCTCTAGTGAGGAAATGACACTCCAGAACGGCTCCGAGCCTCACAAAAATCATTTTGAAAATAATTTGAAAATAACGCATGCATATATAAATGTCTATACGTATACACGCTAGATATAGAATAATAGTTTCGAAATTCATTTTGAAATCGTTCGCAACCAAAGAAAACAACAGTCAGGTAGACATATAAAAATAATTATTTACAGGACTTATTCAAAAAACGAGTAAAAACTCTTTTCATGCATTCATGCCAAAATTTACCATTTGTACTAAAATCGAAAGCATTATTAGAATAAAAAATCATACCAAATTGATAAACAGAGCTGATGATCACTGATAATACACTCGAACTACGTTAGAACTGCACTGACTGGATCAGATCAAAATAAACTAGCAACTTTAAGAGTCCAAATGGTACCCGACTCAAAAGGACTAACAGCTAATAACCTTAGGCTCTGAAGGCTATAACTGAACAAATATTGAACTAAGTACATCTGTGAGCATTGCAGTCTCCGTGCTCCAGCTGGATATACCCCATTAGAATTCAGAACAATACACTACGGGAAAGTGAGCAATAACACATGCTTACCAACGTTTTGTACCCAAACAAAACATATTACACCAAAACAATTTGACATGGGACTAGTATCAAGATTCAAAATCTGAATCATACATGGACTCTGCTACTGGATCATATGTGGACTTCCACCACTGAAAATATACATTGACCTCCGCCACTGAAAATATATAGTCATGTGTGTTAGCTAGACACACGGGCTACCACCTGCCCACCTATTCCGGTAACTGAGTGCTACCACATGCCCTAGTAACTGAGCTTTCACATTGGAATACCAAATGTTGTGTTTACCCTGTAACAAAGGTGTCTCATATAGAAATATCTTACAAAAAACGTAAGCAAATATTTATTTTAAAAAATATCCAAACAAACAACATGTCGAACATGCATATTGTTCACCAAATATATCAAACGTTCAACCGAAACGTCTATTAGCGAAAATATCTCAAAATATTGAACAGAGTATTTATTCCGAAAATACATTTAATCCCAAAAGCAAATACAAGTTTCAGAAAATATTCTTAAATTCAGATAAAACATTTTCTAAATAAAGAATATCTTAAAATTCAAATAGAGGATTTATTACCTAAACCATAATAAATATAAAAACATAATATTTATTTCAGAAACCATCAAAAATCCAAACAAAACATTTATTATAAAAATGTAATAAATTTCTTAGCCTGCTCAGGAAGTTACAAACCATTGTCATAGTCATAAAAATTATGAAGGCACCATTCGTATGGTACTAAATCATGATACCTTCTTTGTTATTTTGTCAACTTCGTCAATATAAACAATCCCTTGCTGAGCTGCTTCCACATCAAAATCAGCAGCCTAAATATAGGACAGAAGAAGGGTCATCAATATAGTAAGCAAGCAAATTGGCATGCTTTCTTAGAAGATTTCAACCAAAAAAAGAGATACGCATCCTACCCTAACCAATGTGACAAAATCAAATCATTCTGCTAATGTGGAGAACAATATGCTTTGCCAGAACAGGTCAGTGTATTGTGGAGATTCGCCATTGCCGGTACCCCTTGGATAAGTGCTCCCAAGAACACCCCGAGGCCACCGTAAACTTAGTGTATTGGCAGCAGTGAGAAGATGCAAAACAGAGAAACTCAGAATTTTGACTGTATGAAGCAGAGATAAGGGAGCTGCATTAGTTTCCAAGAGAGAAGTTGGCAGTCCATTTCTGTTGTAAAGTTCTGAAATACCCTAATGTATTAAATACTCCTTTCATATGGTAAGGTAAGAATAATCCAAGATCTTGTAAGCACAAAATAGAATATTTACATTGCGCCTTGACAACCGTTAAGCAATCTTATATGCAACTGTGGAGTTTATTTCACCTATCTTACCAAAAATTTCTAAAATGTGTAGCGAAACTATGCAACTGTGGATTATGTGGAGAGAAGTTGGAGAGAAAAGGGAGATGGAATGGTTTTGGGTAGAAGGGTGTTGTTCTTCTATAAATTGTCAAAATAAGCCAAACTTGTCAATTAAAGGAATATTTATTCATCCAACCCTTACTCGTTTGCACATTCTAAATGAATGAATAAATGTAAAACAACGTACAAAACTATTAGCTGTTTTTTTTTCTTCAATAGCTCCGTAAGATTAATACTCTATTCGGGAGAGGGGGTCAGAATGGATTGGAAGTGTTTGTAATAAATTGAATTAGACTGGAATGAAACTGGATGAATTATAAAAACTTTAACTTGTTTAGGAGGAATGGATCGTAAATGATCGTAAATAAAATGTTAATAAATGTTGTGTTGTTTAGAATGAAAGAGTTATGATGGGTTGATTAATTATATTCTAAATTTATCCCTGTGATATTAGATATTATTACATACTTTTATTTGTTGATCAAAGAATATTGATTTAAGATCTTTATTTTTTATTCACCCTCTGAATAAAAATTGATCGAACAAATTAGAGACAAGTTACGCCATGGAATTATACTTCCAATAAAATTTGTGAGTCCGAAACCAAATCTTATTATCAACTGTAAATTGGAAATGATATTACATTGAGATGCTGGAAATTTTTTTTATCGAAATTCAAGCCAACCTCTATTTACAGAAACTTAAGATGATCATGGAAAACAACTCCAACAACAGTAATTGTATTTCATTTTTTGTCCTATAATAGTATTTGACTTGGAACTTATTACTGAGATGAAGATTTTCATGAAAATCTAGTTTATCAATCGAGGTTCAAAGTTTAACACACAAAATATTTTCCCACTGTGTGAATATGATAACTCATTTGTTTAACGCACTACTGGGAGAATCAGAATATTTCGAGGCAATTACATTGAGGATATTATTGTCACAAAATATTTTATTTTCTTTTAAAACTCCTAACACTTGCTAAGAGCATGTTCAATCATACTCTTCTCCTCCTTCATCAAAATATAATATTTTATTTCATTATTCATTCCAAAATTTTAAACTCAACTCCACTTTCATTATAATTTACATCACTTTTTTAATATTTTACTAATAAATTAGTTAACACTTTTTTCGAAATTATAATATCTCAATAAAATTAAACCATCACTATTCATTCCTAGATACTATTCATTTACTTTATCAATAAAATATTTATTTTTTAATATTTTCTATCTCTAATACATAAATTTCAAAAAAAGTTAACACATAAATAAAAATAAAATAATATTTTTGACTCTCTAAATTTGTCTAACCCGTTGGACATGCTCTAACACTCCATTTTAGAGTGTTGGAAATCTTTTTAAAATCAAACCGTTCATAACCCTTTATAATCTTTCTCCCTTATTCTTTCATTCATCCCAAACAAATGTAAAAAAAATAACACCCCTTCTAGTCATTCTCTTCCAATCAAAACCTTCCGCTCAAATATAGAGTAAGAGTCAATAACACCAGCGGCACATAAGTTTTCAATTTTGCTTACTAAAGTTGGAAAAGTCTTTCTTTTTTTTTTTTAAGATAGGTCTGATAATTTTTTTTTGTTTTAGCCTAGGTTAAAACTGGCGGTGTAAACGAAATTCTGTGGTATTGTTGACAGTTAAATGACACATGTGAAATGTTTTCAAAACCCAGCTATCCATCTTATTATTATTCAAATGGACACCAAAACCTGAATTCCTCATCGTCGTTGCTCCCTATTATCTAACAAGAAAAGGAAAGAACCAGCAACGAACGACAGCGGAGAAGCATTTTTTCATCTCCCATTCCATTCAACAAATTATCAAACACTCAATATCTGCAAGTATAATACCACTCCGATTTCCTGCTCCAGATACTGCAGAAATCCCTTGGGCATTGATTTCCTCAGTTTTTCTTTCTTTTTGACATATTGAAACTGCAGAGATAATAGTAGTACTGTTGGATTTAACAAAAACCTTTTCGTTCAAATCAATCACGCTTGTGTCATGATAGCAGAGTCATCTGCATTTGGTTCTTCATTTCTTGATCCATTTGATTCTGGCTTCGAGTTGTTTCGGCTACTCATTAGTATGTTGAATTTTTCACTGATTATATTAGTTGCCTGACGGAACAATACAGTGCTCTTGTCATGTAACCAGTAAGTTACTGTTGGAAAAATGGTCCGTCCATGACGGGTGAACTGAACCGGTGGGTCAAAGTGTGAACCGGGACCGTGAACCAAGACCAATTAATAAGCCCAATTGAGTTTGGTCCATTAGGCCCATGAACCCATAAGGCCCATAATGGACCCAATGAAGGCCCACTTGGTTGCCTATAAAAAGAGAGAAAGTGAGGTGGAGAAAGAAAAGAAAAGAAAAGAAAAGAAAAGAAAAAAGGGAGGAAGGGAGAAAATGTTTATCTCCTCCCTCATCCTTCCCTCCATCTTCCTTCCTCCATCTCCTAGCACCGTGAATCGTCTGTCGATGGTGTCGATCCGCGTGACATCTAGACTACGAACGAGCCGAGCACTCCCGTTAACTATCCGACCGTGGTTTGCTCGCGAGACCAACATCTAAACCTAGTCCTGCAGCTGCTGTTTACTGCTATGCTTCCGCTGGAATCGAGATAGGTAATTTGAACATCCTTTTATACTGTTTATTTGTTAAACGAATACTCAATTCCTTCATTGGTATCAGAGCCGACTGAGATTTTTTTGAATTTGATTCAAAAATATTGTTGGTCTCTATCTAAGATGCCTACTGTGATTTTATTGCATTCAACTTTTTCTCTCCAACGCGATTTTTGGTTC
>CAODLS011825004.1:0-30662 GCA_948243855.1 Flueggea neowawraea | reverse complement strand
GAATTTGAAGGCGTGTTCTGAAATTTCGATGGAGGCCTAAGCATGCTATGCAAGAATAAATTTATCTTATGTTTCTGCTGTTTCTTTATGTTAATTTGTTTCCCTTCAGTTTAAGTTTATCGTTCAAGAACTCATAACCTTCTTCTTCTGGAGGAATAATTCATTTCATGCATGACTTGGTATAGCATAGATATAGAAAAACGATTAGCTAGTATTAATTGAAAATATTAATAAATTCTTGGAAACGTAAATAAATTAATAAATGCAAAATATTGAAATTGAAATTATAGAAAATTTATTATTTGTCTTTCAAGGATAAAATGTTCTTAGCAAGAGATATTAATTATATCATTTATTGTCATCTGACATTAATTATTGCACATAAATGAGATTCTAGCCAATTCTAACCATTCATTGTCTAGCCAAATAGATTTACCGTTTAAAAAAATACTATAAAAAAATATAGACCAATTACTAAAAAGCCACTCTTATATTGTTATACTAACTTTCAATTTTTTTTATATTTTATTCATAAAAAAAATCGAAATTTTATTCATAGAAGTTTTAAAGAAAACTCTAACAGAAAAAAGAAAATATAATCCTAATTGAAATATAAAATAAATAGCTAATAAAATTAAAAATCCTAAACAAGATATAAATCCCTAATCTTATTCTAAACATTAGATCCTAATTATGTACTTACTAAATAATTTATAAATTGCATGAAATAATAAAATACTCTGAAACTACATAATTATAAAATAACTCTACTAATTAGCAATCTTAATTTTCTTGTTTTTCAACTCCTTAAATTTCATCGGACAACTCAATGTTACTAGACTAAATATCCACCAATATAAAATGATATCATTTTGATTGACAAACAAGTAAATTATTAGATAAGTGACCAAAATTATGGAAGGAGCTACAGAATTGTTGGCACCGAAGGATAGATTATTAGATTCCAATCACTTGCCTCGTTGCCGGACCAAAATTTTTAAATGGGCACCGACTTTGCCGTTTATCCTCAACTCAGAACAATTGATAACTATGTACTAAAATAGTTTTTTAAATAAAAAAATTATTAAATAGAATGAAAGATTAAATAACTCTAAAATACTAGAACTATGGTTAGGAAAATAATTTATGTGGATGGAAAAGCACACAAAATAAGGACATTGTGGGCATTTTGTGCATGTGAAGGTAAGAAGTGAAGGTTGGGAAAAAGACTGCGGTCAACGAGCAACTATTGATGAAAGCAGAGGAAGCCCATCAGTAAAAGTCAGAGGCCCACACCGATTCTTCCACTTTTGAATTCTAACGACAACTTGTTCCAAAAGCCCCTCATAACCAACTTGCTAAAGCCCAGAATAGACCCCAACCTGATCACGCACTGCTAAAAAAACTAAAAAATAAATGAAAAATATGCCAGATGTGTGAAAATATTTATAAAAATGTATTAAAATATTTTTTTTTGTTTTAACATTTGGTAGAAAAGCCCCAAGAAAGATTCAACTAATCTTCCATCAAAAATAAAAACCAAATGAAAAATGTCCATACTATTCCTCACCCATTAATCAACTCTATCCGGTAGGAATATTAAACTAAGTTAAATTAAAATTTATTATTAGATTAGGAGATTGATTCAATATTAATTAGATTTACTTGTTTTATTAGAGTTTAGATTATACCATTATAAATAGAGGTGTTGAGATGTTCATTATAATAACAAGAATAAATATTCAAATTGATAAAATTTGCGAGTGTTTGGTGTCCACATCTCAATTTAGGCAAAAAAGAATTACCCTTTTTCTTTTTAATATCGATATTGCATTGCTACTTCTTTGCACAAGACAAATCTAAAATCATATTTTGATTTGGCGCAGTTTTGAAATGGTCCTAATAACCAGTGAATCAGTGAATGTAGCATTAGGTTACTCTCTCATGTTACTGTCATTTGTGTCATCCACATCTCGCGATTTGAAGTTTTATTGCATAAACAAGACGATGAGTGGTGGTGAGGGAGTCGCTGTCTCACCAAACCAGTTGTTTAATGGACCATTTTCATGATGTTCACTTTGGAATTTAACGATAAAAAGAAATTAGGTACTTCATAATAATGCACGGTATATCCTATGTTCGCTGTAGAAATGGGAAAGAAAAGTGAGAGATAAAGAGATTATAGCAAATTATCTTCTCCGAAGAAAGATGAATCTCATGGAAAAGTTGTTTGGTTAAGTGTTGCGTTTTTTTCATTGGCTTAGCTCCGTTTAAAGTCAAGTTCGCAACCGACCAAACATATGGACATCATAATATTTGACGTCCCGTGTAAAACTCTCAACTTGTAATAAAACAAACTAAATATTATATAACTATGTTTCAACATCATCCAATTTGACTCCGACTCTAAATTTAGTCTAATTAAATCAAAAAATGACCCCCTAATCATTATTAATTAGTTAATAATTACTAATTATTAATTTGTAGCAACATGTGCATTTCTGGTTACGTACGTACCCAGCTAACGCATTGCTGCGTGGAATCTATTACATGCTGCACAGTAAAGTCGATGCATCTTCTGCTAACAGTACTAACGATTAACGAATAAGTTTTAAATCTTCGTATTCACAGCGTTTTTTTGGGCTGAAGGATCATTGGGTTCTTTGCCTTTAGAAGCATGAAGCATCACGATTTAGCTTGCAAAATCACTAATTAGGTAGTTTAAGCCATTTAACAGGGCCTTGAATAGTTGGTCTGCGCGATTGGAAATTAACCATCTCTATTCACAAATTGAAAGTGAATAGTCATGATTTTTAGACGTGAATAAAAACATAAGTGGATTTTCCCTCCTTCCTTGATGCTGTAATGCATCTTCTGTGTAGACGCTTGGATACGCAAATCCAATACTTGGGTGGATTTGGCTAATGAAACCAACTGATTCATTAAAAAAAAAACGTAAGTGGATTTCCATCCCACGAACGCAGCGAAAAGCATTGACCTGGCATTTCCCATTGGATCATCACACGGAGGGGGGGCGAATCGCAGGTGGTGGTGGGGTGGCGGGCCCGGGGTGTATATGGATATCCTCGGCCGCTGGTGGAGTCGGCCGTGGTTCCGTCCCTTTATTCACACTGCCTCCTCGTATACAAGTCGCCCGACCCCACCTGACTCTACCCCTTTATTCACACAGCCTCCCCGTATGCAAGCTCAGCCAATCGAATTGGAATGTCCGCCTTCTTAATTCGCCAGTAGCTTAAAAGTAGGAGAAAGTCAGTAATGGTAACATTTGAGGGCCAAAAGTGGTAACTGGGTATCACGTTGCTGCAACCAATTAGACAAGGCCAAATAGATATATAGGGACCCGCATCAGCTGCTCTCTCCTTATTATTTACGTGCATGATCGTCTTATTGTTGATCCATAAACTCCTCCAGCAAACACTGTCAAATATGAACATTAATAAGGGTTTGTAAATAATTAAATGAACACGAAACCACTACCTTATCTTCTATTATAATAGACACCAGTGGCTATAAACTTGCTAAAAAATCAAGCATTGATGATGATGGATAATTGTGAGAAAAACAAACTAATAAATCAGATAATTTGTCTTATAACTAACGTGGGTAATATAGTGATAGAGCAAGGTTTAAAGAATAGAAGGTTGATATTAAAGAAAATGGGGTTTTGCCATGTACGAGAGACCTTTATGCATAAGAGCATGTTCAATAAGTTAGATAAATTTAGAGACTCAAAAAAATTATTTTATTTTTATTTGTATGTTAAATTTTTTTGAAATTTGTGTGTTGGAGAGAGAAAATATTAAAAAGTAAATATTTTATTGATAAAGTAAATAAATAGTATCTAGAAGTAAATATTAATGGTTTAATTTTGTTAAGGTACTGTAGTTCTAAAAAAAATGTTAACTAATTTATTAATAAAATATTAAAAAAAATAACGTAAATTATAATAAATGTAAAATTAAATTTAAAATTTTAAAATAAATATTAAAATAAAATATTATATTTTTCTTAAAAAAGAAAAAGAGTATGATTCAACGTGCTCTTATTATCCGAACCAACCAAATCAAGGCCTACTCCGTTCCCACCGCCCAAACTCCCACCACCACTCACCACCTGTCGTCCAACTAAATCTTTCCCTATTTTCCAATCCCTTCATAACAATTTCAACTAGGACACTAAAATTAATCATGGTCACATCGGGTAAGTGGGTCCCACTGCCTTCTCTGCCAGGTCAGCTCAAGTCATGCTGACTCATCACCAACGTGTTTCGTCTCTCGAATAAAACCCAACGCAACCCAACAGACATTCTCCCCGCATACCAGCTGGTTAAGCCATGGCAATGCCCAACTGATCCTTTCTGTGATCTTTAACACGCAGGACCAATACATATCATGACGTCATCGCTTCATCCTTCCGAGGTGGACACCGACCCCGTCACGTCAACTCCCCGATCTGACCACTTGCATGCCTTCTCGCATGACCCAAGGGTGCGCTTCATGTGTAGCTTCGGCGGCAAGATTGTCCCTCGCCCTCACGACAATCAGCTCCGTTACGTTGGCGGCGACACTCGCATCCTATCCGTCCACCGTTCCATCACTTACTCCACTCTACTCACGAAACTCTCCAAGCTCTCCGGTACCCAAAACAAATCAAATCTTAATCAGTCTTAATATGCGATTAATTACGACTCTTAAACTCTGCTTTTGTCAGGTATTGCTAATGTCACTGTCAAATATCAACTTCCCAACGAGGACCTTGACGCCTTGATTTCTGTTACCACTAACGAGGATGTGGAAAACATGATGGACGAATACGACCGGCTTATCCAAAACCTGAACCCGCGATCGGCTCGGCTCAGGCTGTTCCTTTTCTCCAAGGGAGAAGATTCTAGAACCAGTAGCATCAGTTCTCTTCTCGACGGCTCCACCAACCGTGAACATTGGTTCTTCGACGCGCTCAATTCCGGCAACAAGCTCGAGCGCGGACTATCCGAGGCGTCGTCAATTGTATCGGAAGTACCCGATTACCTGTTTGGGTTGGAGAATTCGGATGAGAGTCAGCCTTCTCGTGACCAGAAGGTCAAGAACCGACCCGCTTTGCATGATAGCGTTTCAGCTTCGGATCCGGGTTCTCCCGCTCCGTTTGTGTCTTCGCCGTATTGCTCAACTTCATCGGCGGTGCCTGTTATTCCCGCAATTCCAGATCTTCCACCGGTAAAAACAAAGCCCGAAATCCAAGACCCGATCATGCAACCCAAGAAGAATAACCCCGATGAGGCTTTTTCGGACAAAACAGAGCCACCTGTGGTTCCACAGAATACCGGCTACCCCGGTAGCCAACCTGCAATGCGTTATATACCTGAGTTTCATTATTCAGGCCCGTTTATGCAACAAGTGCCGGTTTATTACGTTCCAGGACTGGTTCCGCCCGGGAATGTAAATGTCCCGGTTCAAATGAGGCCTTATGTCCAACAATACCAAGTCCCAGTGGGTCAAATGCCGGTTGGATACCCGGGACCGGGGCCGGGTACGGGTCAAATATACAAAACAACAGGAGCTCCTGTGAGAACCATTGCGGCATTAAACCAGCGTGGTGTCCCTGATGGGGTGAATGTGAATCAGATGCAGCAAGTTTATTATCATGCGGGTGCGGTTCCCGGTTATCCCGGCCCGATGGTTATGGGTGGGGATGAATTATTGCAAAGAAATGGATCGGATGTGAAGCCTGGTAGGCTCTCACAGTCATGATATTGGAAATATATAAATAAGTAAATAGTTTTGTTGTTTTCTAATTAAGTTGAGTTTGGTGATTGTGATTGTAATTTCAAATGAGCTTCTATTTGTTTAACGCAATTAAATGGATTTTCATGCAAGTGTTTTTTTTGTGTAAAACGAAGGATCATTACTCATTAGTGTTTTTCTAGCGGAACTATTCAGTCCACACCAGTTATTGTCAGGAATTGTAGCTTCAAATGCCCTGGTTCTTGTTTGCAAATGCAAATCGACTAAACTAGTTCTCCATTAACATTTAGCTTGGTCCAGCCCAAGTCATGATGTCTTTCCTCTCTCTTTCCAGTGGACTTCATAGGTGTCATCCGGTTCAAATCTCCCTTATAAAATCGACTTAGAAGAAACTACGGTTCGACTATTCATTAGAATTTAAAATTTGTTTTGTACACCCACGAATTACAGTTTTTACAAAAACGTGATATTTCACTTCTCTCTTTCACTTTCCATGCAGGAGAATTAGACTTTTATACTAAAATAAAATATTGATTTTGAAAAATATCTTCCAACAATACCAAATTTTGAAAAATGCCAGAAAAATAAAAATCATTTGAAAAATGCCACATTAGCGAGAAATCACAATTTTTTCTCGAAAATTTGATTTTTTCGAGGAAAAATGAATTTCAGTAAAAAATTATTTAATTTCCATATAGTCTCCAAAAGTCTCGAAAAAAATGTCTCCAAAAGTCTTCGAAAGATCTCCAAAGATCTACAAAAATCTTCAAAAGAGAGTTTTCCGATTTTTTATAAGAAGTTTAGTTTAATTCAAAAGGTCTCCAAAGGTGTCCAATTTGCACAATTATTTTTATAAAATTTTTGATTCAATTAATTTTATGTGTAATATTTTTTTTAAATTAAACTCAATTATTTATGTATATATTTATGAATTTTAGTTTATTTAATGATAATTAATTTGGTGTCAACGGTCTCCAAAAGTCTCTAAACGTCTACGAAAGATCTCCAAAGGTTTGCAAATGTAATCACACCTGCAGAAAATCAATCAAACTCAACGAAAACCAACCAAAATCAACCTACATACATACACAAACAATACTTTCTTAAGGACTTTTGGGAAAAAAATTTACAACTCAAGGGCGCTTTGTAAATTTGGAAAATCTAACATGACAACAGCCCTAGCCGCTGCCTTCTCCATCCGCTAGCCACCTTCACCATCACTTCATCATCATCCTCCTTTCTCTGTTGCTATATCCAACAAACAAACAACGAATAATAGAATGCATTGAGGAGATTCGAAACAACGAAGGATGGAGGTGGTCTTTCTATCGAGATGTGTGTCTCTAGATCAGTTCATAATCCCTAATAGGGTTTCGATGAGGAATGAAATGAAACCAAAAAGTGAAAGGCGACGAATCCCTAGAAGAGAGAAGAGAAGAAGAGGACTGAGGGCAGTGATAGGAAAAGAGAGCAATAAACTATATCTGGACATAGCGACGAGGAAGAGACTGAAATCGAGCTAGCAAAGATGAGGAATAGAGAAGCGAGAAGGGAGGGCGGATGGGAGAGAGGAAGAGAGAAGCGGCGACGGAGGAGGGAGGTTGAACGCTAACAGCTAGGGTTTCATATGAGAGAGGAAGAGAGAAACAGTAAGGAAAGAGGAGAGATTAGGAGAGAGAAACGAAAGTGTAGGAGAGGAGAGGAGATGAGGAGAGAAAAACGAGGAGAGAGAGAGAAAAAAATTGAAAAAATGAGTGAAAATTTAATTTTTATTTGAGTGAATATGACTTTTTAATATCAGATTTCAAAAAATGGCATATAATAAAAATAAAATTAAAAAAATATTGCATTCATTTAATTACTAAAATTTCAATTCTTTTTGTCAAAATTGAATTTTATTTGAGACATATGACATAATTAACTCTTTCTATACACCCCGCTTCCTTTTGCATGGTTGAGCCGACTATTTTGACAGCCCAACCTTATGTATTTTTTTTCAATGATTTTTATTTTATCTTGGAAATATAATCTATTTTTTCTAATTCTACTTAACCCGATATATTCTCTATTAAGTTTATTTTTTTATTTTCATTTAATGTTTTTTATTTGTTGTTCTTTTATTTTCTATTTTTTAATCATATTTTATGTTTAGACCTCATTTGCTTTTTTATTTTTTTTTCAATTAGGTTTATTTTTCATAATAAATTTACAACTAATAAAATGAATAAAAACAAGATGACAACTAATTTACATTTTAAAGATAAAAAAATCCAAAAACATATTGGTACAAAAGAAATGAAAAATGAGTGTGTACAAAACCAAATGAGAGAAAGTTAATTCCTTTAAATAAAAACTAAATGAAAATTGAAAACAAAATGAAAAACAAATTTAAAACAAGGAAAAAAATAACTATTTAAAAAAAACTTAATCTATACTATTAAAAAAAGAAAACTTCAGTACATAAAAAAAATAAAAGAAAGAGCGTTCATCCATAAAAAAAGAAATATTGAAACTAAAATAGAAAAATAATAGAAAATAAAAAACAAATATTAGTCTATAATTTAAAAAAACCAAGTATTTGCATTTTGTGTTGTTGTGTTGTTTAGGTAGATCATCATAATTTGTTTTGTCAACTGGTTCTCATTAAAATTGAGGACTCTACTGTATTTAAGATGGTTCCAGTCATCCAGTGTGGTTAATTAGTAAAGTCGTCTGATGTGAATTTAAAAGACCTTTAAAATAAAACATAAGCTTCAAGAGCTAAATTCTCTGTCGGTTGCAGTTGATTTTTTTTTTTCAAATAAATTAACTATCCAAGCCATACACAGAAAAAAGAAAAGAAAAAAAAAAAGGAAAATGAGTAGACAAAGCTCTCACGGTGGCTGTGTTGATGTGGAGGTGTAGCGAGAGCAGCCAAAAGGGGCAAGCATAATGGTGGTAGTTTAATCATTTTGTCCAACTAAAAGACTAAAATTGGGAAGGCCCCACTTCGATTGTCCCGCATTTAGGACGTTAATGATGTTGCTCTCTCTATTGGGTGAAAAAGACATGCATTTGTTTTGCCTTTTACTACTAAGGTAATGCTATGAAGTTGAAGACCAATGTGCAAAGTGTGGGAAGACAGACATAAAAGGAAAAGCAAACAGTTCGTAGGTCTACCAATATCTAAATCAGATATGCGTTTGTATATGGGCTTTAGCCTTTCTCTCGAATCAATGAATTCTGCAGAGAATCCACCGGCTCTCCAGCAAAATTACCAAAGTAAACTAACAACAATATTAAACAAAGAAACTACATATGCTGTATGACAGCAAGATGTATATTTGGTTCAGGATTAAAGTTACTTTGGCTGCTTCCATATATCCTTTTTACTTTGTCTTCCCCGTCAAATCTTACTTTACAACGAGATAATTATATTGTATATACGCAGTTAATCTTCAATGCAGGACCTAATATTCACTTGATTCTTTTAATGATCACGATTGCTGATTAGACACGGATACTGATTAGATTTTTCAATCACATTATTGTACTTTAGGGGGTAAATCTTGTTTTTAACTAGGATGAATAATGATTTTCATGATGATTAATTATGTTAAATTGTCAACGACATATTAACTGGAAGGTAATTATAGGAGTCATAATTTCTTGTACTATCTTATTTGGGCTAATGGGGACGAAGAAACTAATTATTAATGATCATATCCACAGACTTGGTTTACGAAACTGTTAATTTTTCATTATTTCATTCGGATCCACAGGACAGAAATAAATGGTTTTGACCAGGGCGCAATGATGACACATTGCAACTGTTGTCGCAGAAAACAGATTAATAGAGTAAACCCTAGACAAGAGAAAAGCCGAAGGAGATACCCATGTTGACTGCCCTCCAAAAAGGGTTTGATTTTGCTTTTCACATTCTTCCTCAACGTCGTCTCCTTTCCCAATAAAACAATTGTTTTTTAATTCTTTTATAGCAAAAAAATAATTCACTACTCTGCTGACCATTCTGTCATAGTGTCAGTGGTTCTATAATTGGTCGAAATTTCGAGTACCAGGTCAAAAATATATTGAAGTCGATCAAGTCAAACATAAAAAAACGCCAAACCCGTGAAAGCAATAAAAAAGAAGACAAGGTAATCCTCTTCCCATTAAAAAGAAAAAGAAAAGGAAATGGTAATATTAGATTCATGAAAAGCAATTGCATACTATTTGCACAGTGCATCAAAATATATCTTTAGTGAATCACATTTCTGCAATATCAAAAAAAAAAATGAATGGCATTTCTGTCTTAAGTCGATTTCGAAATTTCCCATATTGACATTTAAACTGAAAAACAAGGAAGACATTGGAGACTTAAAGGATAAGTTCCGGACCAATAAATGTAATCCTTGTACAACTATCTATCTATGCGAACCCAAATTCAATTTGTGGCCTTTCATATCTAATTTACTATTTATCTGGATGCTCCTATTGGCTTCTTTACCTCGATCGAGGTGTTCAGTTTAGATAATGTACTAGTGGTACATATGTATATATGTGGCTCTCTTCTTTTACCATCTTCTAGCATTCTCAAACAAATATTTTGTCCCATATATGTGGAAGATTAACAAAAAATTGTCACCCTTATTATCAAACCGATCAAAAAACAATTCTCGTTTCTTGCCTTTTGAAATGGAGACACATTATTGTGGTGGGGTTCTGATGGGAGTCTCATGTGCTCAAATTCTAAGAAAGTGGTTAAGAAAGATAATCTTTTCTCTAACACATTTAGTGGTCATAACAAAGCAAGCTCACTTTTCTAAAACAGATACAAGCCATATAATCACCCACAAAAACATAATCAAGCAGATAAGACTAAGTGGTACTACCAAATGGACATTTACAACGCACATGTGAGTGACATGCAGAGCTTGTATATATTGTATGAATTTGCATGGACCCAATGATTTAATTTGCAAAGGATCTCATACAGTACTGTATCAATAGGCCTCAATTGTATGATCCATATCTGACACACACATACACATATGGGTCGTCCATTTTCTGTTATTCTAGTGAAAAGCGTCCCAGCTGGCTTCTTGCTTAGCCGCCCTAATATTATTGTTGCAATGTTTTGTTCACACCGAGAACACAGAGGATTTAACGTTGAGAGCATATATATATTCTGTGTTGGAGAGAATGTATGGTGCTTTTAATTAATGTGTCTTTGGTCTTTTGAGGATTCAAACAACTTGCGTTGCAGCATCATGGTCTCCTTACTGGTAGTCCAGCCAGAAATGATATATACTTGTGCATATATATCTTCTTGGAATGGACCACACTGCACCAAATTGTTCTTTTGTTTTGTTCATGCAATAAATTGATTACAATCCAAACAAAATATGCAAAATATGTTTGAGCTTCAAATTATTTTGCTGTTATTCAGAATAGATTATCAATTCAATTTTGATTGATTCGCTTCTATAGATAAATTATTTTGCCAAATCTCTAAAGCCGATGATAGTGTTTGTTTATAATACATTGTAGGATAGATTGCAAATAAATAAATTTGATAAATTATATAATGTAAAAGAATAAAAAAAGTAACGTGATGTATATGTATCATTAACAAAATACTATTACATTTTTCAGTTCTTGCATAGAAGAAGAGAGTACTTATAAAGCAAGCAAACCTTTTCTGTTTGTTTCAATTGAATAACATATACAAAGCTCTTTCCAAAGTAAGTAAAATTCTTATAAAATTTACTCTGAAGAATTTACAAATCTGTGAAGAATCGTTTGCTTGCTTTGGAAAAATAAGTCGACCCTTTATTCCTAGAATTTCTACCCTTTCTTTTCCCTTTTTACTTTCTGAATTTACTATTTCCTCTTCCAAGCAGAGAGAAAGCCGAAAGGGACCCCCACAGCGAGTGAGTGAGTGAGAGCAGCATTCATATAAGTTAATGGAACAGCTTCAACAGAAAACACGTCGAAGAGAAGTAGAAGTCTACCTAGAGTCTTCTTCTCTTCTCTTATTTTCTTTTATTTTTTTAAGAAAAAAGAAAACCTCTGTGATAGCACAGAAACCAAAGCTAAATTCTTTCCATCATTATTGTGCCTCTCTGTGAGCTCCACTTTTCTAACACTCTTCATTTGACCATATAGTTTCTCTGTTACATTAAAAACAAAAAATTGCACTCTTTTATTAGACCTCAAAACCAAAAAAAAAAAGAGAAACAGAAACGCTACAAAAATGGATTTTGATCTTCAAAACCCATTGACAAGCTTCAAAGAACACCACTGTGATACTATGACAAGCCTATTTGCTACTGAGGCAGATCACATGCCTTCAAGAAACTTCCTTCACTGCTTGAACTCGCATGGCTTTTATGCTTCCTTTCGTCATGAAGCCATTTCTCTCATTTTACAGGTAATTAACAAACACCAGCTAGCTATTCTTGCTTTCTTATAGGTTCTTTTATAATTGGCATTTGAATTTCTTGTTTACTTCTTTGTTAATTCACTACAAGAAAATGTCACGTTTGTGACAAAACTTTTGTGACGAATTTTTTTTTTAGTCGCCAAATGCAGAAGGAACAGTCAACCCTCACTGGTTGACCAAGTTGTGACAAATTCGGTCATAAAAAATTTGTGACGAACATAATTTCGTCATAAAACGGGTCAACTCGAAGGAATTGTGACCACATATAGTTCTATCACAAAATTAGTGAACAAAAATTCCGTCACAAACTTTTGGCGGCAAATTTCCTGCCAATGCTACTTGTGTGGTAGTTTTGTGCGAAAATTCCCACTTGTTTGTGAAGATACAATGACGAAGAATGAGTTTGTTTATTTATTATGATGTATTTTCCTATGACATTATTTTTCAAATTAATTAGTTGTGATGTTATATTTCATAAATTTTATCCCAATGATCCAGAGCAAAACATATGACATTATTTTAAAACTAATTTGCTGTGATGTTATATTTTGTAATTTTGTATCTCAATGATCCATTACAAAACATATGACATTATTTTTAAAATTAACTTGTTTTAATATTATATTTCATAAATTTTATCACAATGATCCATCACAAAACATATGAACATGGTTTTAAATCTAATTTGTTTTAATGTTATATTTCATAAATTTTATTCCAATGATCCATAACAAAACATATTGTTTGGGAATGTGAAAAAATATAAGATTTCTACTATTGTAAGTTTCTTTTTAATGGAGCATATTTAGTGACCAAGTTTTGTGACCGATTTGTCACAATTAAGTTTTGTGACCAATTGGTAGCAAATTTAGTGACCAATCTGTCACAAGCTAATTTAATGACCAATTGGTTGCAAGATGTAGTGACCAATCCGTGGCCAATTTTGTGACCAATTGGTTACAATGTTTTTTTTGCAGCATTTCAATTTTTTTTGGATAAATCTTATTTGGTATTGTGAAAATTTCCCGAGAGTTTGCGACCAATTGGTCACAATGCTGTTGGGCATTACTTTGTTTGTAACCAATTGGTCACAAAGCCTGTGGACTTCACTTATTTTGCAACCATTCGGTCAAAAATCTGTTGGGCTTTAGTCCAGCACTCAGCTGCCATCTCTTTCACTCTTCTTCCATCTTCACTCATCCCCTCTCTTCGACGGCTTGTGGTTCGAAACCACTGCTCCATGTCGTCTCCCTCACCCAGTCCATCTCTCTCTCTTGCCCCTATCTTCGACTGCTTCTCACTCAAAACCACTTTTCTCTGCCGTCTCCATCACCCATTCGATCTCTCCCTTTTGCCCCTCTCTTCGACAGCTTCTCTCTCGAAACCTATGCTCTTTGTCGTCGCCCTCACCCAGTCGATCTCTCCCTCTTGCCCTGCACCGTGTGACGCCATCTTTCTGCCCTGCCGTTCAGAGCCCTCTCTCCATCACGGTCGACGCTCTTAATCACCGCCCATTTTAGCTAATGTTGCTGCTCTTCCCTTTCCATTTCCGTTTCCATTTCTGCTGCTGAAATGTTGATTTATTTCTAATTGTGACAAGTGATTTGGGTTAGCTTTGGAGAGGAAGTTGATTGCTAATTTTGTGGGTTCTTGAATTGGAAGTTGATGCCTTAGTTGATTGCTGATTTTGTGGGTTCTGGACGAAAGACTTGCAGCTATGTGAATGCATTTTGTTTAGCTAGTTGACTTTTTTCTAACAGCCCTGGCATGAGGTTTTCACACACAGCTCTGTTATGATCCTTTATGCATCATTGGATAGTCAATTCTCTCAAATTCAGGCTTTTCTGCAGGATGAGAGCAATCCCGAATTTGTGGCAGAAGTGATAATCTCCTTCTGCAATGATGCATAAATGATCATAACAGAACTAAACAAATATCTGTAAAGTTTAGAACTTTGGATGCTTTTATATGTTGTTGACATTCAAAGTGAACTTCATTTAGGCCTTTTTTCTGAATCATGTTTTTTTTTTTTCAGGTCTCAAGTCAAATATTGTGTTTATCAAACTGATCTTTTTAAAGGTTTGGATTTGCAATTAGCTGAAAATTTTCTGTTTGTGTTTGTTTCCTCACCTTATGTTTGCTATGCATAATGCAATTTGTTTTCTCTCTTGCCCGCTTCTCCGTCGGTGCTCTCTCGTCACTGTCGCCTCTCTCATCACCGTTGGCTCATTCTGGTATTTACTTTAATTTTTTTTAAAATTTTTATTTTAATGACTCTGTGTGTTGATCTGGAACGATACATGTGTTCATCTAAGTTAATGACTGTAGGAATGTGCTATGTGTTTACTGTTATTTTAAGTTTCTTTTATTTAATTAGCATTACTGTTATTATTATGGTAACTGCAGTTGAGAAATTTCTTTTGTTCTTTTGGTAATTGCAGTTGTGTAATTATTCAAATCCATTATTCAACTCATAACTTTTGAGCGAAATGCTGAAACTGTAGTTTAGATTTGTGTGATAAATTTATAGTTTTTAATTTTGTTTGCTTTCTTCTACTTGATATGCTTTGACAATGTTTAGGCAGTCCCATTGATGTTTTTAATGGCATTGAATTTTGGCATGTGTACTGATTGTATCAATATGTAATTTTTGTATCTATAGTGGATATTACATTATCAGGTGATTAACTTTTTGAGTTTTTGACTGCTTTTTGGATTCCTAATATTTTGTTTTCTTGCAACATGTTCATTAATTTTAGATTCCTGCTAATTGCAATGTGATGAAACAAAATTCTCAATGCTAGAAATTCCAATTAGGAGTCAAATTCAGAAATGTCATTTGTAGGCTTAAAACTAGTTGGAAAGTGACATTTTGGATTACTTGGACCATTCAGAGGAGCCTCTGTACAAATGCAGTTCATTGTAAGGATGCATCGGAGTTATCAAAGAAAATTTGGTATAACGAATGGAAGGCAAGTCAAAATATATTCTTATAATTTAATTATTTTTGCTTTGAACTTTTTTTAATCAAATATATTGACATATTTCCTTTTATTTGTAGTCAAATTTTAGGATGTATCCGAAGGACAAATTTGGAAATCGAAAAATTGTGGAGGAAGCGGGCATACAAGCGGTGCAATGATATTCTTCACAGGATTTAAAAAAGTAAGGATTTCATGGCACAAAAGGGTTACATGCCAAGCCACCCTTCTCCTTTTGGACCCGATGAGAAGACCCATTATAAAGTTTATCTAGTTCTCATATTTTGTAGTTAGTAAATATTAAATATTTTTAATATGTTTTGAGATTTAAATATTAAATACTTAATATATTTTTTAATTACTTAAAATTTTATATTTTATTTAGTTCTTTTTCATGTTTTATTGAATAATTTAATCATATTAAATAGTAACAAATACAAAAATTGCACAAAATATAGGGAGTTGTCACCAAATTTTGGGACCAATCTGTCACAAGGCATTGTGACTGTTTTGTCATAGATCCCTTGCGACCGATTGGTCACAAAGTTTTGCGACCGTTTGGTCAAAAACTTTGCGACTAATTTGTCACAAAAGGGTTGCGACCAATTTGTCACAAATTATTGTGACCAATTGGTCACTAAATTGTCAAGAAATGGACCGTTGACTGTCCTAAAAATTACGATGAAAATTCAACGGTCACAACTTTTGGGACCAATTTTGTCGCAAAAAAGGTTTTGCGTCCACGGTTTCTGTGACCAAATGTTAGTCGCAACACCGTTTTTGTGACCAATGACCAAATTCATTGGTCACAATTCTAGCATTTTTTTGTAGTGATTGGTCGTGCAGGCACAATATTATTGCAACCAGGACCCTTTCATACCTTACGTTGCTGTTAATTACATGGACCGGTTCATCTCCACGCAAGAAACTCCGGTACGTCCAATAAAAAAATAGTTATTTTTTGTATTAGATATGGTAAAAATTAAGTGTTATACAGTTATTGTATGAGCCTTCATTCTTTTCTAAACAGAACACTTTTTTTTGTTGGTATACATTTTTTTCAGCAAGGAAGGCCGTGGATTCTGAGTCTTACAGTAATTTCTTGTCTTTCTCTGGCTGCAAAGATGAAGAACACCCATTTCTCAATCACTGATTTCCAGGTAATTGAATTTACCATTTTTGTTCATTTTATTATGCTACAGAGATGGCGACGGTAACTTACGGGAATAATTGAATCAATGAAACAGAAAGAGGTAGGTCTCATGTTCGATGCGGACTCAATTCATCGGATGGAGCTTCTCATTCTGAATGCTTTGAATTGGCGAATGAGATCGGTAACCCCTTTCTCTTTCGTGTACTTCTTCATCTCTCATGTCGAATTCAAAGGTCCAAGCTTGACAAAAGCCCTCAGACGTCGAGCCATGGACATTATCTTTAAAGCTCATTATGGTACTTGATGTAGAACTTTTTACTACCAATCTCTAACAGTAAAATTAACTAGTTTCATATATAGCTCACGTTGTGTAATTCCTGCTTTATTGCAGAAATCAAGTTACTGGAGTTCAAGCCATCAATTATTGCAGCATCATCACTTCTTCTGGCTTCATATGAACTATTCCCATTACAGTTTCCTTCCTTCAGAAGTTCAATTTCCTCCTCTGAATATGTAAATAAAGTAAGCAACATACACATTATTAAGTGAATTTAATTTCAAGATTTACTGGTGGTCGGTCCATGCGATGAGGACATTTTATATTAAATCTGATAAATATATTATGATTGTTCGGGACAGGTTGCAAAAATGCTTCAATTTGATTCGAGAAATGGAGGAAATGGGATGGGACGACTCAATATCGAGCACCAGAACACCATTGAGTGTGCTGGACCAGCGTAGTACAAGCACTTTTTCTTTTCTTTTCTTTTTTTTGAAAGAAATGTCCATACTCCTCGAACATCGAATAGTTAGACTGAACTCATGCTCAAAAAGCACTACACACTTTATCAGTTCTATTAGGTTGACTCTATGTGTGTATCGGGATGAATGATATTATTATTAATATAAGCAAAATTACAGCCATATTTGTCTGAATACTTCAAATGAGAGAGGTGACTGGGAAGACTAACTCTATTATCACTATTTATAGTACGGTAAAAACCAAACTTAGGTAGTCAATTAGCACGCTGGTTGGCCTCGCGGAATTTTTGATTAACTGAAGCAGACCAATTCTTCTTGAGCAAGTTGTGAGTACTCCAGAATAGGCTTTTCTGATTGCCTTCCCAGCTTCATGGATTTTAAATAAAGTGAACGGCAGGAGCGAGATCTGACTCTAACACAATTATTTTCCAGTTTTGCTCCCATTCCCATTTTAATCCACGGAGTGCAAACTTCAATAACCCATACACGTTTGGGAGGTTTTTTTTTTTATAGTTAATATAATTGTCTGGGGAAATTCCATACGTTCAGGTAGACAAAATCCAAAGTGGTCGGCGCCTTTCTTCATATGACCTGTCGTCTGTTTAGTGCAAAGACGAGAGGATTTCTAGATGACATTGTAGGTCTAGTTATAATTGCACCCAATAATTAATTCACGTTAGACGCTCATTCGTTCGCAAGAAGACGATGTCTCCTCAGTTGACTGAAGACATGTCCACGTGCAAATAATTCGGTATAAGGAAAAAGAAGTGAGGGGTTAATATTATTCATAAACATGCGACGCGTCATCTTGAATGAAAATGCTAAATTTTCGTTTATGTTTGGTTTACATCCACCATCAAGAATCAAGCACGAGTATGCTCTCAGCTTCTAGAATAATCAACTTCTCAAGTTTAATTATATAAGGCTTATAGAATAAAAAATAATCCAGGAAAGGTGATGATTATATTTTGAAAGACTTTCTTTAAACCTTGACAAAAAAGAAATAAATACTTGCTTTAGGTTTCTTATTCGCAACTTCGGTCATTGGAGGTTTTATGATGTTGTTGTCTTCAATGGGCTGATTGTCTCTTTCGGATTGCTCCAATGAATGTAATAGTCTCCCATGTGTTCAGCGAAAGGAATAGGGTGGCCGACAGTCTCGCTAATGTTGAAGCTCACAACCTAGGATTACATTGGTGGCATACTTTTCCTAGTTTTTGTAGTCATTTTATTTATGAAGACTTTTGTTTCAAGAACTACGGTTTTAGGTAATCTTTAATATTCAAATTTTTGTACTTATTTTTCTTTTCTATTAATAATATTTGAGAATTTTAAAAAGATAATGCATGTATTATTGGAATGTCAATTTAGTTAGAATATCATGGTACATCACTGATTTCTACGCCTCCAATCTTTGATAAAAAAAAGTTTTTTATTCGCAACAACACCATATCGATTAGTGTGTACTAGTAGTAATTGAGAGTGAAAGAGCTCACCTGCAAAATAAATATTTTTTTTAACATCGCCAGTGTAATACAATTTATTTATTACATAAAATATGATATACTATTAGATTATCAATCCAAAAATGATATATTACTATATTTATACATGAATTTAATATATATAGGCTTTGATGATATTTTTTCTGGTTAATATCTAACAAAAATAATAATAAGGTATTATTTTATCTTGATGACTTATTGATTACAACAAAATTTTAAAATTTATAACGCACACGCTAAATAAAACTAGAATTTTAATTAAAGTGATTTGATGAATTATTTTCTTTATGGGTAATAAAATGAATTGTAGATACAAATGCAACTCTATACATGACAAATTTGTTGGATTACTTGTCCACTTGATTGAATCAATGTTTCTGTCACGAAACGGCGTATCATTATCTAGCGATTACGAAGGCAATTCAAATTCTTTATTCCTTAACAATAAATCCACAACTAAGTGATCGATAAATCAAGCTGTTTATTATTTAGTAAAACTATCTAATTAATTTTATGTTTGACTCGATTCAATGGAATATATTTTCTTCTAATTTCATTATTCCATTAATTTATATGGCAATGAGTTTACTCATTTCAAAAAAAAAAAAAAAATCCAAAACACTCAATAATTTACGTTTATGTTTTTTTTTACAATAACGTTTTTGTGTTAATAGTGTTAACGTATTTTAGATTATTTTATTTCTCTCAAAAGATGTATGCACACTTTTATATATATGTATATATGTGTATTATGTTCAACTTCTTATGTCTAATCTACATAACATATATAAATAAACCCTAATTTGCATACAATGAATCAACTGCTACTTATTGGATACCCAAAGTTCGAAATTAAAAAAAAAGAAGAAAACCCCTCAACTGGATACATGCATGTATACTCCAAGGAAACACATGTAGACATATAAATAGTGTCCAAATGCATGACAAGTTCACTTCTATTACATCTATGAAATCCGTTAAATTAGACTCCACTCTAACCACTTCCGTTCTGCTTACCACTTGAAACTTGAAATTGATCAAGATCAATTGAATTAATCTGTATTTCTTGTAAAGAGACTCAATTCGGACAAAACTAATCTCGTACGTACAATGTAACTATACCCAAACTACTATTTTTTTTTTGTTTAATTAGACTTAACTATTATTCTAACCTACAACTTTTTCGATTGGAACCCACTTCCTAGTTCAATGCATGAAAAGATCGTCCCAAAAGTCACTTGCAGCTTCATCGTTGGAAGTAATTGAATAGGCGGATTCTTCAAACCATAAATAATCAGTGTATGAAGGCCAAGAGTTATCCTCCATCCAGAACAACCATTCCATTGAAAATGACTTGAATTGATCGTCCCATAAACTTCGAGAAGGTTCTTGGACCGATGATGCAGATCTAGAGCTTGTGGACCCATCGGTTGCAGAGGAACATTCAGGGTCAGATGCCATTGGAATTGCATTTGGAAGTAGTGGAACTTGTTCCTTTTGTGGTGAATTAATAGTTTCCGTGCCTTGCAATAGTACAGTGGGATGCATTTCTTTGTGCTTCTTGATGCGTTTCTTCAAGTGGGTGTGCCACTGATTCTTTATGTCGTTATTTGTTCTTCCTGGCAGCCTTGCTGCTATGGCAGACCACCTGAAATTAGAGAGCAAAATTGTTTACACTAAATAACATATTGGAGCTTCATAATCTCTTTTATTTTTGTGTATGGTTTCATTTACATAGATCAAGTACCTTCTAATTAGTTACTATCTTCTACTTGATAGGGCTACATAAAATAACAACTTATACACACACATACACACATATACACCCCTAGCTCCTTCTGATTTGTTCCAGTCATCTATACAAATTGTTCGTAGATTGAAAAACGATTATGTTTAATTAGCGCTAACTCGATCGTTATTTCAGTCTCCAAGGCAAGAAAAAAAAAAGTAAGAGGCACATACGAAAGCATCCATCTTTCTAATCTTAATCATAGAACTAATATGAGATCTTTGGAGTTTTTATAAAACTGAGCGCTTCCAATCTGATTCAAATGATGGGATAGAAAAGGATCAAGACTGGATCTTATAACATGAAGAAATAAGAGTTAATTTCATATTATGGAAGTAGCCATAGAAAAACAATCGTTATATATATAGGTATATATATGTTGAAAAGAGAAGAAAGGAAACCCTAATGCATAAGATCATGATGACAGCAATATCCAGTGTAAGCAAGATTAGCAAAAATCTGTTTGTGTTAACCCCACTTGTTTCCCATCATTTCATGGAGCCTTAATATTAAGTCTTCTTCCTCTTTGCTGAAGTTTCCTCGCCTAATATTCGGCCTCATATAATTCATCCATCGAAGCCTGCAACTTTTTCCTGACCTCAACAGTCCTATAGGTCAAAAAACCAATAACAAATTACAAATTAAGCGCCAAATTAATATGATTAAAAGAATCAAAGTGATTAATTACCAACTATATTATTATTATTACCAGCAGCTTTTGGCATCTCGGTCCAATTCCAAATGCCATATCTCGCGATATAAGCAACAAGCAAATCATCTTCTTCAGGCGTCCATGTTCCTTTCTGTATAAATTGATCACTTCCGTCATGAGAAATCGGAGGCCTCATCTCACGACTGTGCTGTCGTTTCCGCACTCAAAATCTTTAATCTGTTTTTTTCACTAGTAAAGGGTTACAAGCGACAAGTCCCTTCCGTAACTAGGAGTTTTATATAGCTAGATAGATGGACAGAAAAGCGAAATAGTAACTGCCTTATATAAGTGTACCTCTGCTCTAACCGAAGACGTGTTGTTCAAAGTATTAGTTGGAAATTTCCGATCATTAATACGACTGTACGATCATTAGCAGCATGCAACACAGCAATCTCCAGGAAAGAAGAGCCTTCAGCATTAATAACAATTATTTAACTTACTTGGTCTTTCTTTATTCATCAAATGGTCCCACGGTTCAATAATAACTTCTCTGACAATGAGATAGTAGTTATTAAGCAACAGTGTAAAACTTGCGGCGTAATTCCTGTTCGTAAAAGATAAATCTCAAGTAAAATTTTTTAGTTCAATTGGGTATATATAAATATATATATATATATATATATATATATAGAAGAAGACCACTTTATCAAAGAATTAACCTAGCTAAATTAATTTCAGTGTCAAACTTAATTAGACTGACCCCTATATTCACAGGAAGGGATGAAAATTATTATTAATCGACAACGTAAAATCATAATACAAAGAGTTGGCAGGGGAGCTACAGCTAATAGTATGCATAGTTTTAATTATTACTAAAATTTACAAAAGAAAAGAAACAAATTCACTTTTCACATATATTTTTCAATCAGTTTTATATGATTTTTCAGTAAAATAATTATTCAAAGTAAAAATTTAAATTTTCTTAATCGAATAAAAAATTATAATAGTTGTATACTTATATTATGATATAAATTGTAAAAATAGATTGTATGTTATTTAATTTGATGGCATAATGTAATTATGTAAGTAGGAATAATAGTAAAAAGAGGACAATAATGTAAATAGAGAAGAAATGAAGTGAACCCCAAGTAGAGGCGAGAGAGAACAAGGGATTTTAACACATATATGGCAGTTTTTTAATCTAATTACACATAAAGACACTGCAAACCCCCTCATCCATCTATAGACAGTATTACAATACTATTTACAAATGAAGACAAACGTGCACAAATGGATTCACCTACAATTCAGGAGATAAAAAGGGTGATTGCTAGTTTAAAAAAAAATATGGGGAAGTGGTCAACAAACAGGGATATTTATCTTCAATAAGACTCCAACAATCATCCACTTCCCATTTGAAAACCACGAAAATCGGTAACAAAACAATGCCAATTCGTCAACCTTCCGTTTCTGCATATACAAAACCCAAAAAATTCCTACTCCAACAAATTCAACAGCAACAAAATCTCGTTTCTGCAATATACGCACACCAAATAATCCCGCTTCAACGAAATACACACTGCAACTTCAACAAAAAGAAGACAGTGACACTTCTCCCAATCGCAATCAAATATAAAATTTTCGCAGAAACAAATGGATGAAATACCAATAATCATTCACTGCAACGGCCAATGGAGTGAGACCAACAATTACGAGAAATATCGAGTGTGGAATAATGGTTCCTAAAGATTGCAGTTATGATGACATGGTAGAGATGACACATAACGAACTCAACGTTGACGCACCGTCCTCAACAATTCAACTGCAATATCAGATAAAACAAGGGTACATTCCTACAACTATAGACAATGAAACAAGCTGGAGGTTCTACAAGGCCATTAACAGCAGAGAAGTGGATTTTTTTGCATTTCCCCTTTGTGTCACAGTTAATGTGAGAAACGTTGGTCGCGTATATTCGGGGGATATTGAGGGTGTATTGACAGCTCCGTGTAACAGCATCATTCATCAACTGAATGTGGAGGACGATAACCCACCACTATACAATTATGATAAGCATTCAACATTGTCACGCTATATAGAAGACATTGCAAATGCAACCATTGAAGAAATTGAACAGCAAGGAACAAGCTGGGGGGTCGATGATCCCACTGCAATAATAAGTGAGCCAACCCACCCAACAATAGAGGGTGGAAAAGTTTTCCGAGACAAAGACACATTGAAGACAGCGCTGGTCATTCACTCGATAAAAAACCACTACCAATATATGATCCAGAATTCATGTAGCAAGAGGTATGTAGTCCGATGTGTTCATCCGGAATGCAAATGGAAATTGAAATCATCAAAAACGGGTGCAACCAATTTGTGGAAAATTCGATCATTCACGAATAACCACACCTGTCCTTTGGAAATTCGTATGAGTGATCACCGTCAAGCCACCTCAACTTTCATAAGTAGGACAATAAAGCCAAAGTTCCACAATCCTAGAAGATCATACACAGCAGGTGACGTGGTCGACAACATGCAGAAAGATTATGGCTTGGAGATCAATTACATTAAATCATATAGAGCTATTGAAAAAGCTTTGCAACATGTCCGAGGAAATCCAGCTAAGTCGTACCAAGAACTCCCAAGTTACTTGCACAATATCAAAGAAACAAATCCAGGATCATTTGTCGACCTCACAGTGAATGAAGACAACACATTTTTATATCTCTTTGTCGCACTTGATGCATCTATAAAGGGATGGGCATACTGTAGGTCGATTGTTATCGTTGACGGAGCATTCCTCAAATGCAAATATAGAGGTACACTCATTACAGCTTGCTCTCAAGATGCACGTGAAAAAATATTTCCATTGGCTTTTGCAGTTGTTGACTCAGAGAATAATGCATCATCGCAATGGTTTTTTGAGAAATTCAAAGAAAGCTACGGCATGAGAGAGGGAATGTGCATAGTCTCAGATAGGCACGACAGTATTGAGAGAGCAGCTACACTAGTATATCCCGAAGCTGCACATTGTGTGTGCATGTACCACCTCCTGAATAATCTAATCTCTAGGTACAAACATTCACAAGAGATTAGACAATTCTTCTTTGGAGCTGCGAAAGCCTATACAGACGAGGAATTCAACTACAATATGGAGAAGTTAGACAAGGTTAGTAAGCGAATCAGAACATACGTAGAGGAAATAGGCCACCACAAATGGTCAAGATTTCATGCCAAGCACAATCGAGGCACAATAATGACCTCTAACAATGTTGAATCCATCAACGCTGCAATGAACCGAGCCAGAGAAATGCCTATTGCAGCAATGGTGATAACAATGATTCAAGCTTGGATATACAACAACAGAAACGAAGCCATTTGAACAAGAACAAAGTTGACTAGTCCACATGAAGACACACTAAGACAGAATTACTTTGCAGCTTCAAAGATGGAGGTAAAGCGTTTGTTAACTACATCCCAATTTTTAACAATATGAGTATATTGTAGTAATATTTTAGATATAGAATTTAATTTAGTTATCAGCCTAACATTAGCATTCCAGTAAAAAGATATTTTCTCACGTAGTTAAAATCTTCATGTGGTATCAATTGAAATGGTGATATTATATTGTAATAAGTACATTACACAAATATTTAAATGATATAGAGAGTTAAGTTCCCCATAATTTATCTTGCATTCATATAGGTAATATGTTCAATTGAAAAATTACTGCAAAACCATGAACCCATAATATTTTAATGAACTAATACTTATATATACACTAGGGTGTTTGTGTTTACGTTGGTGAAATATTATGATGTTGTTATTTTGTTATTAACCGTGAAATGAATCATTATGATGAAACCCTCCTTGCATGTTTTGATTCCAGGTGAAACCATCTAATGACGAACTATACTCAGTCATTGAGAACAATAAAACCTTCATTGTGGATCTGATCAACAGAACCTGCAGCTGCAACCGATTTCAAATAGACGAATTCCCATGTGCACATGCTGTGGCGGCATCAAAAAAGAACAACAGGGATGCATACCAATATTGCTCACCAAACTACACAACAGCAAATATGTTGGCTACTTACGGTGGAATAATTTACTCATTAGGTGACAAAAGCACCTGGAATATCCCACAACATGTAAAGGATCGCATTGTCTAACACCCACCCCAACCCCGCCTCCCCGCCCATGTAAAACCAAAGCCAGGACGCCCGCAAAAGAGATGTATCAAAGGTGCGTCAGAGAGAAAAGTAAATGCACGATGTGGACAATGTAGAGCATCTGGTCACAATCAAAAGACATGTGGAGGAGTTCTGGAAAACCCATGACTTATTTTCGTTCATGTTATACCCGTTGCATTACTATTTCATATGAGATTTACTAGACCTTAATTTCATTTGAACTTGCAGTATTATGTTCTGTTATTGGCTTACAGTGCCAATTTGCAAAATCATATTGATTTGGATTGATTATTCATCTAAAAAGTCCACCTGCACAATAAATTTCTCCCAAAAAATTATACATATAATGTGCTTGAACAGCCCCAAGTTTTCTGTGGCACAAACACAGCGATTAAAAGAACCAAAAAGACAAAAAAAACCATAAAGCAATGAATTAGAAGAATTATAAAATGGTACTACTTGAATGACATTACAGAACTATTATAAAGAACTTTAGAATTGTGAATTCACTCAATAAGACTGGAACATTATTCGACAACTGACAAAACAAACACAAAACAACATAGAAAACTTAATACTAAAAAAACCATCATCATAACCCCCTATATACGAAAATCCCAAAAATAAAAAAATAGCTTTTTTGTCAATATCAAATTGATAGAAATACATTGATATCAATATTGGCATGCTACAACAACCCCCTCTTATTTTCCGGGAGTGTCATCTTAAACCCAGTTGCAATCCTGCTAGCCAAAGCAACCCCAGACAACCGGCTAGTAGACTCATCCTCTCTAATTGCATTCTCCTCCTGCTTCTACGACCATGGTTGTACAACAATACCGCTAATCTGCTGCGATAAATATCAATGTCCCAAGGACCAGGGGGTATATCTTTTCCCTCAATGAGATACTCAGCAAATGACGCAACGAATACACCACAATCCCTAGCAACATGCAAACGGAAATCACTATCAAATTTTATAACTCGGCATCCGATATCACTTAAATAATACCGTAGTAATAAAAAGAAATCACTTACTAAGATGCTTGCAGTCAATATCACTTGAATAATACCGTAATAATAAGAAGAAATTATTTCCAATTATAGCACCAACACCAATGTTACTTTAATAATAACGTAATAATAACGGGAAAATACTTACGGGGATTCTTGCAAAGGCAAATCATCGAGCATCACTAAATCCAATGGCTCCAACACACTGTCCTTCCTATATGCTCCACCTCCAAGAGTGACAAGCTTGTTACTTTGGAAAACCATCAAGTTTTGGAAGGAATATGGCAAAAAAATCGTGTAAGCCTTCAAGCACTCCACCACAATAACATCATTACGTCTAGACCTCATGGAGTTGTAAACATAAATACATCTGTTGGGAAACGACAACCTACCTAGCACCCAGTGCTCCTGCTTGTGGACATTAATAGGGAACAACACATTCTCAACTTCAGACCAATCCCTATTGCAATATATCCATTTGCCTAGTATTTGTTGAGAAACAACATTATTTGGATCAAGGAACATGAAATTAGGCTCGGGCAGAGCCATGGCTTCTATATACAAACGCTGGATGCAACGATCAAAAGCATTGTCCGTAGTCGTGTAACCCGTATTTCTACCTTTCTTGCGAAGATAATAGAAAATAACATCCAAATGCTGCAACAATACCAACAAAAAACAAAATTAATAAACTAAAGAAATGTTAAAAATGGCCATAAGATAAAGCACCCATTAATATTACAACAACTACATTACAAAGAAAAAGAAAACACAATACCGTCGAATCAAGGAATTGCCCCTCCTCTTGCAACTTATAAAACCACATTTTATGTTCACTATGGCAACACAGAAATCAAAAGAAGGTTTCAAAATGTTGACTCCATCCGGATACTTCTTAACCCTAGAAAAAACCAATTTAAACGCGATAAGTTTAAACTGAACAATAATAATAACGCAAAAATACATAGCAAAAATAAAAAATATAGGAAAAAAAATACACCACATACTTGTTACGGTTCTTCATTCCAATTTCCAGCCAATTCAAAAAACCACAATGAGCTTCAAACTGAGGGGGCTGACCAATTTTGTCATCCAGGGGGCAAGAACCTGAGAAAACAACCTGAGGCACAAGTCTCTCAACCTCTTTAGCAGAACCACCACCACTGACAGTAGAATCAAACGAACAAACAAAAGGAGAAAGCAACTGAAATGTGGGCCTCGACACACGTTTAGACATTGGGGGAGGGACAGGGGTCATGAAAACCTCATCATCAACAACATTGACCACATTCATGTGTTTAATAGCAGAATGAACGATTTGATCGAATTCTTCTGTGTCAATATTTTCAAGTGGATCATAATCGTCATTGCCGGTAGTAACTAAATCAAGGAGAACATTTCCCTTTTTGACAACAAAAAACAAATCAGTCAACCAAAAATTGAAAAGATTCTGAATAAGAGTTAAAATGAATAATAGATTTCAATACCTTATACCCTGACTCCACCAACGCACTTGTTGCACTAGCCGGAACATCAATTTTCCCTTCATTTTGTTGCTCACAATCTAATTCAATAATAATATCATTCGCATCCTGCACAACCACAACAAATCCAGTCATTGTACACCATGTATAAGTTTAGTAAACAGCAAATTAACAAAAAGACAGTAACATATAACACATATATTAACTACGTAATAACTAAGCAACACATGCATGAAATTACATACCACATTCTCACTCTCCTGGACACAGAACGAATCATTTTGATTTCTGCCCATATGCACAAAATTATCTTTACCAGGATTGCGGTCCACACACTACAAGAAAACAGCCGTTTTGTGGCAAAAATTTTGTGACGAATTGGTTGCAAAACTTTGGGTTGACTATTTTGCGAGCAATTTCGTCGCAAAACTTTTGTGACAAAATCGAATTCGTTGCAAAAATTGGCGGGAAGGTTCCGGTCAACTTCTTTGCGACAAAATAATTTTTTGTTGCAGAATATTGAGACCAAACAACTGTTCATTGCAAAAATTGTGACTAAATAACATTTCGTCGCAAATGGTGCTACAAAATGATTGTTTGTAGCAAAAATTGAGACCAAAAAAGTTGTTTCCTCGAAAAATTGAATTAATTGTTTTCATTGAAAAATTGAATTAAATTGGAAAAGGAGACATTGTGACGAATTGCTCACAAATTTTGCGACGAATTCAATGCAAAAATGGACGACGAATTCATGGCAAGACAATTTTTTTGAAATATTTGATATTTTAAATTAAAGTGCCATTAACTTTATTTTCCCACTATATATATATTTGTCCAATTATTAAAATTTATTTAATTATTTTTGTCGAAAAATTGAATTAAAGTGGCAAAGGGGACATTGTGACGAATTCGTCGCAAAGATGCAAATTGCAACGAATTGGTCGCAGTATTAACTTTATTTTAGCACTATACATAAGGGGGCCACCAGAAACTTCTGTAACTCATTTCAGTTCCTCAAACCCTAAATCCGCACACTGTCTTTTTCTCTCGCGCCGCTCCTCTCTCTCTCTCCCCATCTCCCCCCTCCTCTCTTTCCTAATCTGCCGCTTTTGCTCTCTGTCTGCTCGCTCTCTCCATCGACGCTCACTCTCGCCCCACTCTCTCTCCTACCGACGCTCTCCCTCGCCTCGCTCTCTGTCCCGTCGTTGCTCTCTCTGGCCTTGCTCTCTCTTTGACCGACGATGTGGCTAACAGGAAGCACCAGGGCCGCTCTCTGACGTTCACTTCTCTTTCCAGCGTTGGGTTTCCTTTTTATTCTTTTTATTTCCGGTTTGTTTTTAAGTTTTATCAATTTTCTTTTTTCTTAGTTTGTTCCTTGTTCTTGCTGATCTTCTCTCCTTTTTTTTGTCAAAGGAACGAACTAAAAAGGGGGGAGGATGAAAGGGGTGGAGAGGAGGGTTGGTTTTGGGTTTGTGTGAGGGAAAGGGCGGCGGTTCTGAGTTTGGATGATGGAAAGGGAGTCGGTTTCGGTTTGAATGGTGGAAAGAGTAACGATTTTGGGGTTTGCATGGTGAGGACAGTGGCGGTTTTGGGGTTTTGATGGTGAGGAGAGTGGCGGTTCCGATGGTGTTAAGGCTTCAGTAGTCCATCTTGGTGCTGAATGATATTGATTTTATGATGTTGCCATGGTGATAGCAGTGCGGAGCGTTTCTTTGTTGATTTTGGCCTTAGAGGTATTGTCTATTTCAAAAGAAACTCTGTTTTTTTTTTGTTTATTGAAATTTTTGTTATGCTGCTACTGTTAGTTATAATGTTTGTTCTGCTGGATGAGGAATGTGTTCTTGTTGGCAATCTTGTAACACCTACCGAGTTTTGTGTCGGCGATTAAATCAATGGTTGGATTTTTGGAACTTTTTGATAAACCCAATCGTATTTCTGGTTGAGAAGAAAAGGGTAGCCAGTTTTTGGATCCACACATAAGGTTTCTTATAAGAATCCTAGATTTGAATGTCTTTAAAGCTGATTGCAACATTGTCTTCCTAATATTTGATTAAGCTTATTGTTAGGATTTGATTGTAAGCTTTAACTGAAAGAACTTGTACTGACTTCGTTATGAGTGCTTGTTATGTTATTATCTTGTATAAATATTCTTGGTCATTTTTTCGTAACAATTTCTTTCTTTGAAATTGACTCAGGGCCATTTATCCCTTCGGACATACTCCCTTCACTTCTCTTTGCACATAGGTAATTAGAGAACGAAAGTGGACGGAATTGATTGCTGTCTTCAATTTCCCAACAACAATTACCAGTGCTTCATTCATATTAAGAAAGTATTATCTATCATTACTCTTATCAATTTGGACAAGTCTATCAATTTCAGAAACAATCTCCATCTGTGTCGATGCCAGGTAATTTTTTACAGTTTCGTATTTGGCATAATTCCAAAGCTCTGTTATATTTTTATGTTATACGGGCATAATATATACATACATATAAGAACATAATGAAATCCCACACTTCTTGGGTTTATCCTGCCAATAGTTAGAGTTGTTGCCGGTTCCGGAACGGGCGGTTACGGTTTGTCAAATATAAGAACCGGAATCGAACCGTGATTTTTACGGTTTGGTCCGGTTCCAATTCGGTTCGATTTCGGTTCCAGTTTTAACCTGTTTTGACCGGTTTAATCGCCGGTTCGGTTTCAGTTCAGTTCCTGTTCGGTTTCGGTTCGGTTTTCTATTTTTTTTTTTTTTCAAAATTTTACTTTTAATCAGTTATTTTACCCTGTCAATTGGTTTGTAAATTTTGTTATATTCAATAATTAACTATAATACCAATAATACATTTTATTCCAAAGATTTTTTTAATAATTTTTAAATAAATTAACTATTCTATTAGTAATTACATCACATAATTTTAAACAAAATTAGAAAAAAAA
>CAODLS011824712.1:0-12266 GCA_948243855.1 Flueggea neowawraea | reverse complement strand
TTGAAATTTGTTTTGGAATTTGGCATTTTTAGGTTGCAAGGTTGAAAGTTTGTTTATCAACTTCTTTAGTCTATTTGTGGAGGCATAAAAGTGGCTTTCAAACTTGTTGCTAAGTTGTTTTTAAGCAAATATTCTTTAAATGATTGAGTTTGTTTGAAAATTTTTGGAGTAGACTTGGTCTTTATTTGGAGAAGTTGTGCTTTTACATGAGTTGTACTTATTGTGTTCGAAATGGTTAAAAGTTCTCTCTTTGAGGGTGAACCTAAACGAGGACAAGTGAATGGGGTTCTAATCTTGAGGTGGAAAAGGTTAGTACACCTGAGAAATCATCAATAAGTATTTTTACACAAGAACCCTTAATTCACTGGCTGCATTTGTAGCACCTAAAAATAAGAGAGAAGCAAGCAAAGGGATAGTGCAATGGAATGAATTGTGAAAGAAAGCACTTGTTTGTGAAAAGTGGATGAATGAAACCAAGTTTGCTCCAAAAAAATAAAATAAAAAGATATTGAGTTTTGAATTTAGCAACGGGGGAGATAAACCTTATAGGTGCCAATAGACTAGGGGATTTGATAGATAAACTCTTGAGTTTGCAACTTCTCAATGCCAAGGTTTGGTTTTGTAAATGATGAATAGCATTGTCTTCTTCTCTTAATCATTTTATTTGCATACTTTCATAGTATAAGAATTATCTTGTCTATTTGATTTGAATTGTATTCTTTTCCCGAATTTTGATTTGGTTTGCTTGAGGACAAGCAAACGAGTAAGTGTGGGGAATTTGATGTAGGCTAAATTTACATAACAATTCAGGCAAGAATGTGCTTATTTCCACCCTATAAATTTTACTTTTATAGTGGAATTTATATGTTTTGTGTGATGTTTGTAGGATGAAGAAGCATGAAGAAAAAGGGCTTAAAAAGGTGCCAAAAAGAGTCAAGTTGGAAAGGACTCCAGCGAACACATGAAAGAATCAAGAAAACGAAGGAAGTGAGCATGGAAAGGGTGTCACGGGCGTAACATGTGAGCAATGGATGGCATCTCAAAATAGAAGGTTGTCACAGCCGTGACAAAAGGAACGTCACAGTCGTGACCGACATTGTCACTGCAGTGACAGACAAGCCTGACACCCCTTTTTCGGGAAGAAAGTTGTCACGACCGTGACACTTAAAACGTCACAGCCGTGACATGCGGGAGCTGAAGAAAAGATGTGATGCGAAAGGGTTGTCATATGGGGGGGACCAAAGGCACATTCTAGGGGCATTTTGGAGAGAATTTTTAGAGGGTTTTTGAGGTCACATGTGAGACTATAAATACTCTTCTTATTTTCCATTTTTTTGGGGATTTTAGACACACATTCTCTAGACTTAAAAACATTCTTTTTGTCTTTCAATTTTTAGAGAGCTTTAATTAGGGTTTGAAGAATCAAGGAAGTTGGAGGGTCTTGGGCATTCTCTCTCAAAGTGACATTGAAGAGGAATTCTTGACTTCTATCTCTCCTTTATTTCTCCACCTTTTAGCTTGGTTTCAATGCTTTATTTTTATTTCTATTTTTTTATATTAAGTATGATAGCTTAGATCTCTTGTTAGGACTTAGAGATGTAAGCTATTGATGAATATTTGCTTATTAATGAATGGGTATTGTGTTTTATATTCTTAATTTGATGTTTGCCCATTGGAATTGATTTAATGGCTTGTTTTAATTGACTATTGTTGAGATTGATCGTCTTAATGGTAGTTTAGATAATCTTAGTTGATGGATTGAAAAATAAAGGCTAGGAGAGGTCAATTTACATTAATCTTGTGTGGTTTAGGATAGAGATATACCTAGACCCATAAAGTGTTCGATGAAATTTTCAAACGGCTTAATCAACCTAGTTTAGCTAATTGAGGCCGAGAGAACCATTTTTCTAAATGTAGATATGACTTAAATGACCTTGAGAGAGGCTTTAGGCTAGCTTGGTGGAGAGAACACTCATTCTCAAAACCCTATTCATTAATAGCAAATATGAATTTTTAGTTGAAATTTCGAAAGTCTTAACGTTTTATTAATTATTGTTTGCTCATTTTGTCAATTGCTTGTTTTATTAATCTTGTCTTTTAATTTAAAAACCCAAAAATCAAATCATATTATTTATTGCTTTTATTTTAAGAATTGATCATATTTAATACTTGTTCTATTCGGTTTGATATCCCTTAAAATACTCCTTGGTAAAACTATATCGATTCTAGTACGCTTGCTAGAGGTCGATCACTGGCATAAAATAAGATAAAGCAAAAAGGTGCGAGGTTGAGTATGCTTACCTTTTCTGATAGATGTATGCTTCTGGAGCTGCTTATGGTTTGTTTCCAAATGATCCTGATCTGAAACTGAAACTGGTTCGTTAGGCTTCTCATGAAATTCCAATTCCTTGGGCAGAGAAGTTGATTGAATTTCACTGTCTTCATCCTTACCAGCTTCATCTACACTCGTCTCTGTTTTATGATTTTCAACAGGAGGATCAGCTTCCGTCACATTCAGCTCTACAAAAGCAGAAGCTTTTAGTTGCTTATACATTACCTTTCTTTGTAATCAATCTTATTGGACATTACTATCTATCCAAAAAGATAAACAGAATAATCTTTCTGAGTTGAACTTAAAAGGCCTTGTTTGCAACTATCAATGTTGTTAACAGCATTGGAGCTAATCAAAGGCTTCTTAAATGAACAATTACAACTATTCAAAACTCTGGAAGTAGAACCTGAACAAGAGATGTATGAACAAGAGAAGATTTTTTTTTATGGACAGGAAAAGGAGATGTGAACAAGAAGAATCTGGTTGCTTGGAGAGAGGTTTGTTTGCCAAAATAAGAGGGGGGTTTGAGGATTAAAGACCTGATTTTCTAGAATTATGCAGCTGTGGAAAAAATAAATGGGTGCTGTTTGACAAGTAAAGAGAGTTTATGGGCCTGTTCGGTAAGCCAAAACAACCTGAAAATGATGAGTTTTGGGGGGATTGTTGAGACACCAGACGCTAGTTAGAGCTGGATGCATTTACTACGACTTCGGAGCTTGTTCAAGGAGTTGTTTTATTATTCCCTTGGAGATGGTAAGGCTTTCTCTTTTTGGTTTGATCCTTGGATGGAAGGTAAATCTATTGTGGATTTATGCCCTGAACTAGCAGCAGGAAATATCCAAATTGCCAGAACAGGTTGGGTTAAGGATGTATGGTGCAGAGGAAGATGAAGGCTTCTCCATCCTATGGATCCTCTAATTGAGGATGCTTGGAATCTTGTTAAAAAACAGAGCATAAATGAAATAGGAGCGATATTATAACTTGGAGATTGACCAACAGTGGCAAGTATTCAATTGCGATCACTTTCAACCCAAATCCCCTACGGTCGGCTGGTAAAGGTTAATTTGGGGTTTTAATCACATTCCTAAGCATGCTTTTATCTTATGGTTGGCTATTAAGGAACGTTGTTGACAAAGAGTAGATTACTGAAATGGCGGATATCTGCTAATGACGTTTGTGTTTTATGTCAAGAAGATGCAGAAATGATAAACCATCTCTTCTTTGGTTGCAAATTTTTCAAGGAAATATGGAGACAAATTCTTCAGAGAGGTAAAATTCAAAGGAGACATCTGAGTTGGCAACAAGAACTATGTTGGTTTGCTAGAAAATTTTGCTCAACGATTAGGTCGTCTCAAATTAGGAGGGTAGCTCTTGCTAGTACAGTATATAGCATCTGGAAAGAACGAAATGCTTATGTTTTTAAAAGCGCAACTCCAAATACTGATAGAGTTTTGAAGCATATTTATTATAGCATAAGATACAAATTTCTACCATATTATACAGATGTAGGAAGACTAAGGGCTTGGTGCTAGTCTGTGAATGAGAGTTTGTAGTCTGTTAACACTGGAATAGATTGATTATGGAAGATCTTGGTGTATAGGGTGGTTGTATTGCTGTTTCTGTTTTTTTTTTTGGGCAATAAAAACTTTACTTATTGACAAAAAAAACTGTGCAAGCAGAGTTTTAAAGACATCCATTATGAACTTTGTCATGCTGAAAAAGCCAAGAACATACCTTCTACATCTGAAGCGTTGCTGCTAGCATGATCATCTCCTGTTCCATTTGAATCTTCGGAAGCCAAGACTGTTTCTTTTTCATCCATGTTTTTATTTTCGGTTGCAGGAACAATGTGATTTTCTTCTTTCTCATCATTTTCGCAAAAAGGTTGTTGCAAAGATTTTTCCTGAGCTTCAGTGGTTGCATCGTATGATTCTGCTTTAGTACATTAGCAATCCGAATAGATAAGCACACAAATGTTAGAAAGTACATAGCTAAATTAATTCTAAAAATGGTGAAGGCAAAAAGGTTTTGAGATTGAGTATGCTAACCTTTTGTGAAAGAAACCTGCTTCTGGAGCTTGTTATGACTTGTTTCCAAACGATTTTCGTCTGAAACTGGAATAAGCTCTGTAGGCTTCTCATGATCTTCCAATTCCTTAGCTAGAGAATTTGATTCGATTTCACTATCTTCATGATTGCCAGCTTCATCTACACTCATCTCAGTTTTATGATTTGCAGCAGGAGTATCAGCTTCCGTCACATTCGACTCTACAAGAGCAGAAGCTTTGAGTTACTTATACATTGCCTTTCTTTGTAATCAATTTCTTATTGGATATTAATATCTAATCAATGTTGTTGAAATCACGTCTGAGGCAGCTCCATAGGTGCAGCCACACAGGATGCATGATTTTAACAGCTTTGGAGCTAATAAAAGGCTCCTTAAAGCACAGGTGCAATTATTCAGCAAATTGCAGAGTTTCAAAGACATTCATTGGCAAGAACATACCTTCTCCATTTGACTTCTTGTCACGAGCTTGATCATCTCCTGATCCATTTGAATCATTGGAAGCCAAGACTGTTTCTTTTTCATCAATGTTTTTATTTTCGGATGCAGGAACTACATGATTTTCCCCTTTGTCATTGTTGACGCGAACAGGTTGTTGCAAAGATTTTTCCTGAACTTCAGTTGTTGCATCATCAGATTCTGCATTAGTACACATGAAAACGATAAGCACACAAATGTTAGTAAGTATGTAGCTAAATTACGGTGAAAACAACTAAACAAACCATACCGTGCAATATTCCAGAAGTGTTATTGTTACCCATCTCATTCCCCATAATCAAATTGCTGAATCCTGCAATATAAATGGTAAGGCAATAGCAGATGATCAACACTAACAATTCTTCTCAATTCTCATAACTATTCCTATAATGGCGGCCGCTATATGAATAAAAGAGCAGTTCAAATTCCTAGTCTGCTAGTCCAAAAACTGCATACCATGATTGTTTTCACATGCCCTGTAACCCTATGCATATGAGGACAGCTTGATTCTGGTGACACTGCCAGGGTGTTTACTTGATAAAATGCTTAACTTTCACTTATAATGCTTGAAGCATAAGCCTCATTTTGGGTCCTCTGTCTTCTGAGAAATTGATTTGTCAACTAAAAGTGTAGTATCCATCAGAACATTCTTCACTATTTAAAGTCCAATGTCGGTAACTCGAATGCATTTTATGCAGCCTACCAGTGGCCTGTCCTTATGATCATGTGTATTAATCATTGGATTAACAATATTTTCTAGTATAGTCTATGCTTAATTAAGTAATATCTAGATTAATTAGCCCTTTTATATAGTAGGCTTTCCAGGAAGCAATTTGCATCTTATCCTGCTGTACTTGAATGCTGTATAGCTACACAATTTACAACTTTTTCAGCAGCTAAAAAGCATGAATTGATGGAACCACATTTTGCTTTTTCAACACATAGAAGAATGAGTGTTTGTGAGAAAATTATGAAAAGAAATGTTCCATCCGAAATTATCTCCATATTGGATGTCAACTTCCGATCACTCAAAAAGCCTAAACCAAAGGACCTACTTGAATGCTCCAACTAACCAATATGATTAAGAGAAAATTGGATAGAATCCTAGATGGAACTTTGGACCCCAATAAAATTATGTACACAAATATAATTTAGTCCAAATTCAGTTTATAATTATATCTCCATTACTTGACCAGAGGGCTAAAATTAAGTTTCAGACCCAGTGAAGGTGACAGATCGGAGTGGAATAATGGGTGTGATAAGGGTTTGAATGAGGTGGGACTATTGTTGGAGATTTCTTGGTGTGCAAGATTATTCTTAGTTGGGAGGTGGCTAGGGACATATTTTAAGGGGAAGCACATCATGGCTCTGCATTTTCTATGAAACTATCCAACTTTGTTGAAGCTCAAAAGTTAAGGGGATTGGACCCCCTCTCTGCTTTTTTCATGTTCAGAAGAACACGTCAAAGAAGAGTTGGTTGAAAACACCGCCACCAACAAACTGCAATTTTTTAACGAAACATTTGCTGCTGAAATCATGATACCACATCTGGGGTAGTGTCATTTGCCATTTCTGATTTCTGCTCCAAAACAGTATTATAGGATAGAAAATCTTGGGCTTGGATGGGCTTCAATATATATAAGGCCCATTTAATATGCAGTTAACAAGTTAATTATGTCAGTATCTCAAATAAAATATCCAATTTAATAAATGGATCACATAATTTTAATTTTTATCAATAAAAATATGCTCAAAGTTTTGTTTAAAAATGTCAATTTTTTGAAACTTATTTTAAAAAATATCAGATTTAAATTTTTAGAAACCCTTTGAATTGTACTTATATGAAAAAAGAATTATCTGCTAATTGTATTATGTAGACTTTTGAAGACTTTTTGAATTGCGCTTATATGAAAAACAGAGATATCAATTAATTGAAGACTTTTGGAGACTTTATACATTTGATATTTTTTAGAGTAATTTGGAGCATGTTTTTCTTTCTAGTAAACTGTTTGAGTCTAAAAATCAATTTTCATATTTAATTTCAGTATAATTGTGTGGTTTTCTCAAACTCTAACTCCATAGAAACCCAAACATCTCATTTTTTTAATAAAAACATGAGACTCAAGAATCATTAGTGTAACATAACATCCCAACTAAAAAACCCAAACATCTCATAAACAGTGTGATTATTTTATTTTTAACATACAATCAAATGATATCTTGTATTTTTTTTCCTCCATTGATCTCCCACTTTTCAACGTTAACTGATGCATATTCGACTTTCTGTATTAAAAAAAACATAAAAAACACAAACTGACTCCTAATGACGAAAATTTAAATGTGTTGGTGAAGACATAATCAGTTATAGGCAAATCAGAAAACAGGGTTACTCATATTAAGCAACAGTACTTAGTTAAAAATCATATTCAAACTAGTGGGAACGTAGTATTCTTAAAGATGATGCCATTTGCGCTCGAATTTCCAAAGTTTCTCACTATTCTATGCCTTTGGAACTAGATACCAAGAAATAACTCTCCAATATTCTTCTTTTTGCCTACAAATTCAGTCGAAACTCCCTTGCTGTATACACCATATTCGTATTATTAATTATTGTGGCGTGTTGAATATTTTGATTATTCGCATATAGGCTTTTTTGGATTGAAAATCGATTTTTTCTCGTTCCTTGATGATTCTCAGCTGCTAACAATAGCTAACGTAATCATATTCGTCTTTCTTTATCTAAAAGCAAGATATTTAATATTTTTTTAATGAAAGGTTGGAAAATTAAGAATTGCACAATGGCATTTCAACTAGGTTAATACTTTAATAACATCGTCTTCATGTTGTTAAGCTCCAAAATATTGTTAATAGAAACTAAAAATTCAATACAAAATGAAAGCCAAAAAGAAGGTTACACAAAACGATAGCACTTCTTAGAACAAAAATAATCACAAACCATATGATTACAAAGTTCAGGAAAACTTTGGCACTAGTATACTTTCCGCACACCAATAACATAAGTTCCAGCAGAAGATCTTCATAGGTAACGGGCAGGTCAACGCTTCCATCTCCTAAGGAGTTGTCGATGTGTAGTCGGTCCATCAGAGTTATTTATGGTTTTCCAGGTTGAAGGTGTAATCCATTGACCTTCCTCGTCTTCAACTTCATCCGCCCATGATTTAGAAGCTATGGCTCCTTCATCGTCTTCATTTTGAATGCCTTCCGCATGAGCTGGACGGTCTCCATTAATACTAGCCTGATATCTAATATGTTGAGTTTCATACACCTTTGACTGTAAAATGCATCATCTTAGTTGTGTGCAAGGGCAATTGGGGTTCCTGAATGAAATTGTTTGCAGAATATTTAATGATATTATTATTACTGAATGAAATTAAAGATACTCAATTGGAGCAAACACTCCAAGTTAATTTGATGCCAAACAGTCTATTAATTGATTCTATAGCGAAAGTCTACCTGAGAATCATGTCTGTTGTTGTTTATCTAAAGTAACATTTTAATGATTAATTTGTCGGAAGTTTAATTTGTTTTTGTTGTGGTTATTTATTCATTAGAAATTGCATGTCGAAATCTAAGCAATTAACGTGGTGAAGAGGAAAACTAAGTCTAGGAAGCAGGAAAAACAAAGAGGAATTCAAAGTCCAGAGCTTTAATTGGGATTTTGACGCATGATTAAATTAACTTCCTAGAACCATATGATAACTTTAGCTTCGATTTGAGATTAAAACTTCAATATTTGAGTAATTAAAGAGGAAAGTGAATATTTTTGTGTGGTAATACATAGACGCAAAAAAGGAAATGGTGGTACTTCAATGAAGACTCGAGTTACTTAATTTCAGTCTCAGTTGTTTAATTGTAGGAATAGTTACTTAATTGTAACTTTAAAAGTTATTTAATTTTGGATGTCATTATTTAATTTGGCCACCAGTTACTTAATTTTAATCGATTACTTAATTTTGTAGTAAATTAAGTAATCATAACTATTACTTAATTGTTGTTAGAATTACTTAATCTGAACATTGGTTACTTAATTTACTAAATGAAATTTTATTAAAAAAAAATTCATTGTAATACCACCAAAAAAGAAGAGAATAATGTTAATTAATCTGTTAATTGTCAGGCCGTATGCCGTGAAAAGTTCCGTTTTCTTTTAGGTGTACTTAATCCATTTGATTTCTCAACCGTCCGCGGATTTTGGTGTACCTACCCCGACATAAATTCACACTTGAACAAGAAATTTGCGTAGGATTACAAGCAAACAACAAGGATAATGATATTTTCTTTTTGTTGATCTGTTTTGAAGTTTCCGATTCAATTCTTATTGCAATTTGTAGATAAGAAAGCTAAAATGCTTATAGAATTCTTTTTCTTTAAATTAATTTTGGGAAAGTCAATAGTTATTAGTTTCGATATATATATATATATATATATATATATATTTCTTTTATATTCAAGACTCTAAAAGCTAGAAAGAACTGATATCAAATCACTTTCAAAATGTTGGTGAAAAAGAGTAAGCTTTGTGGGAATGACACCCAAATTATAGGCTAAGCTTGACATCACCTAAATTATTTATTTCTTATTATTAAGAAATATTTTTTAAATTTAAATATATTATAAATTATATTAATTCAATAATTATTAAAACTAATAATATTATTAATCTTAGAGTATAATATATTTTATGCTATTCAAATAGATAACTTTATATAATTATTGTTACTTTAAATATATAAAATTATTTTAAAAAATATTTTTAAATCATTTCAGACTGAATTCAGAGGCTAGGTCACAAATGCCGACCCTGATTGGAAAATGGATATAGACATCGGTTGGCACACTATTATGTAACACTAAGAGCATATTTGATTCATCATTCAGAAGTTAATTTCAAGAAAATTATTTTTTAAGAAGTAATTTTATAAGGGGCATACTATTTTTGTGCTTTGTTAGCAATATAAATTTTTGACAAGTATGAATTTTTTTTATTTGGTTCATTAACTCACTTCCCAGGAAGATGGTAATAAAATAAAATGTTCATAATACCCTGAGTATTATTCGACTACAATATAACAATACATATAATAAAAAAATTAAAAAATAGTTGCATAATACATGAAACACAAAATACATTATTTTATTTTCCAAAAAAAATAAAATAACTTGTATGAAAAATTGTTTTTTAACTTTCGTGAAAATTATATTTTACACAATATTAGATAACAAATTTTTCTAATTCCTAAGAAGATAAATATTTATTATTTAGTAAAAAAAAATATATGATATAATTTATAAATCATAGAGTAAGTGTAGATATTATAAAAATTGGTATTCATTAGAGGTATATATGTAAATTACACTCTCGACAACGAAAAAAGTTCTACTTCCTAACAGCTATTTCATGAGGTGAAAAGGAAGTAGAGGACTTGATTTCCCAGGAAGTTGGGAAGTTTTGGTGCAACCGAACAACAATAATTTCCTACTTTCTGGGAAGTGTGACTTCCCTCCTCCAGCAGGGCAGCACCCAACTAAGCAAGCACTCAGGCGGTGCGAACACGGCATAAAACACAAATTAGATTGTCCAACCGCGCTCCGACTGTTTGACTTGGTCTAATGCAGGACGATTAAGTTTTCTCTTAGTATTACTCTCTTTTTGTTTTTACATTCATTTTAACTGTTTATATTTCGGCATTAGAGTTCAGATTTTATTTAGTCCCTGAAATTTTAGAGAACATTTATTTTAAGTGCACAATGATTTTAGAACAGTGAATCTTCTACTTCATCTTACGCGGTCTTGACAGATCAATCATCGTCAGCAGACAAAACGGATCAGGGATTAACAGCGACTTGAACATTCAAGGCAAAAACGAAGCACCTTCCAACTGCAAAACACTATCTATAAAAACCATACTCCGGGGTAATCCAAATCACAACTTGGCTTCAAAGAAATACCAACAATCAGCTCCAATCTTATTCTTCATCTCCACCGGACACATTCACTCATTACATAATTCATATCGTTCTTCTCTGAAACAATCTTTTGACATTTCTGTTCTCTGTTTGTTCCATTTTCTTTGCTGAATATCATACGTATTCATAATTCATGACGAGTCTTAATGTTCATGCAAAGTTGGCAGGAATTGAGTGCTTGATTCATATTCCCGCTTCCAAGCTTAGCAAGTACAATAAACTATGGCATTCTGCTTTTATTACTATCTACTGTTCCAGAACCATTTCTTCCCACTCCTCCAAGAAAAAATCTTCCAAGATTTCTCCTTCTCCTTCTCATACTCTCCTCAATGTCCTCCCCGAAAATCCTCGCTTCAACGTTCATCAGGCAACTCTAACCGACCTTGTTAAAACCAAAAACCTGAATAAACTTCAAGAGTTTGGTGGGACTGTCGGTGTTGCTTCTTCTGTTCATACTGACATAGAACGCGGCATCTATGGCGGCGCCGATGACATTGCCAACCGACATGAATCGTTTGGTTCTAATAATTACAAGAAACCTCCTGCAAAAAGCTTTTTCCATTTCGTTGTGGAAGCATTTAAGGATTTAACCATTGCCATTCTCTTAGGATGTGCAGCTCTGTCTCTCGGGTTTGGTGTCAAAGAGCATGGATTAACCGATGGTTGGTATGACGGCGGAAGCATATTTGTCGCAGTGTTTCTTGTCATTGCGGTCTCTGCTGTAAGCAACTATAGACAGAGTAAACAGTTTGAGAAGTTATCTAAAGTCAGCAACAATATTCAAATTGATGTCATCAGAGCTGGCAGGCGACAGCAAGTTTCAATCTTTGATCTTGTCGTTGGAGACATTGTTTGTTTAAAGATTGGAGATCAAGTTCCTGCTGATGGATTGTTCGTAAACGGGCATTCGTTGCAAATTGACGAATCAAGCATGACAGGAGAGAGTGATCATGTTGAAATCAATCATACCCAAAATCCATTTTTGTTCTCTGGAACCAAGGTGGCTGATGGTTATGGAACGATGTTGATTACTTCTGTTGGCATGAACACAACATGGGGAGAAATGATGAGCCATATCAGCCGCGACACGAGTGAACAGACTCCTCTGCAAGCTCGCCTCAATACATTGACATCATCCATTGGTAAGGTAGGATTGGCTGTTGCTTTTCTTGTTCTTATTGTTCTGTTGATTCGGTATTTCACGGGAAATACACAAGATGAAAATGGGAATCGCGAGTTCAATGGAAGCAAGACTAAGGCAGATGATATAGTGAATGCTGTGGTGGGAATCGTGGCTGCTGCAGTAACTATAGTTGTCGTTGCCATCCCGGAAGGACTTCCATTAGCCGTCACACTCACTCTTGCATATTCTATGAAGAAAATGATGAGTGATCAGGCAATGGTG
>CAODLS011824683.1:0-18905 GCA_948243855.1 Flueggea neowawraea | reverse complement strand
ATTTTAAAGTAGTGAGTTAATTGTAAAATTCCAAGAAAAAAAAGTCGTATGTAAAGAGTAATATGACATAGGATGAATGACTATGCCAATCATTAAATGATCAGATGCTAAAGTTAAAAGACTTTTAACATATTCTGTCTTAAAATTAGAAGTAATCATGTCAAGTGTGGATTAAGGTTAGATGGCAAAATGCATCATAACCGAAGCTTCTGTATGGTGTTTATAATGTTGTATAAACATGCGCTCATCGAAAGGAAGGAAAGAACATCACAACACGTGATCATACAATGTGTGTTATATACACGACCATAGGGATGAAAAATATTGATAAACAATCTCACTTTTCCTAGTGTGAGACCATGTCTTGAACATGTGGTTCTCGGTACTACTTACTCTTAGAACCCTTAACACATTCAAAATATGTAGTTAAGTTTGTCTACTCTAGCTTGCCGTTAATGATCATGATTGATTCGACCAAGCGTGTCAAGCTAGAAAAGTAAACTTAGCTATGCGGATTGTCTAGTGTAAGAGGGAAAATTTGTTTCTAGGCTCATTCGCACTAGTCTTAAAAGTTTGCTTAGTCGACTCTCATGTAGCGTGACACATGATGTGTGAACTATGAGTAAAGTTTTCGTGAGATTGAGTAGTTCGAAAGCAGCGATTGTGTGGTTACGAACTAGGGGAAGTCATACGTTTTCAGTAGTTTGTGCTGTTGTTACATACACTTTGGCAGAATAGAGCTAGTCTTCAAGAGACGCCTTCTAACAGGATTGCGTTAAGAGCTGTTATATAACCCTAACAAGTGTATAGCAATTACACTTTCATCGTATACTGGTTGCACGGTCTATTTGCCTGTATGACACAATATCTTCATCATGATTGGAATTAGTTTCATCATGATACATAACGAGTTAAGGGACCGTCATGTGCCAATGAGAGATGTTGGAAAAAGCGGTCCGCCCATGACGGGTGAACCGAACTCGGTCAGTCGAGGTGTGAACCAAGACCGTGGACCGAGACCAATTGAAAAGCTCAATTGAGGAGAAGCAAACTCAGTTAGTCAATGTGTGAACCAGGACAATGAACCAAGACCAATTGGTAAGTCCAATTGAGTTAGGGATGAAATTGGCCCGTTAGCCCGTTTAAGGCTTATATAAGGAGCTTTGCTCCTTCCTTTCATTCATTCACTCCAACACACACGCAAAAAGAGAGAGATCTCTCAACTAGGAGAAAGAGAGGTCTCAGCCTCCTGTCCGAGTCCTGTACAGATCACGTGTGACATCTAGACTGTAAAACAACGGGACATTCCTATTGACATTTCAACTGTGATTTGCTCACAAGACTAACATAGAACTGGTTTTGCTCTACTGCTAGCTTCTGTTGGAATCGAGATTAATAAGTCAAACATATTTATTATACTGTTTATTAGTTAAATTGGTATGTGATTCCTTCAATTAACCTCTACCGAAATGCTTGGACCACATTTCTCACATTCATTTAGATCACACAACTTTGATAAGTTAGTGAAAATGCTTTATCAGTTAATATAGGTCACAACTAAAATAATTTATGCATGGTTATAATTGGTCATTATCATTCTCTATTAATACAGGTATCGCAATCATCCAAAAGGATTTCATGTAGCCGGCCAAAAGGGAAAAAAAGGGGTTAATAACACTCATATGTATGTGTAGAATGACAATTGGAATTGCAATGTAAACAGAAAATATCATATGGACAAGCAAACGTGTCAATGAAATTAAAATTAGGTTCAAATAAAAATTTCTATTTTTTCTCATAAAATATAGGAACAAAAACTCATATTTTTTATTACAAAAAATAAAAATTCATATTTTTCTCATAAAATATAAGAAAGAAAATTCATATTTTTATCATAAAAAATAAAAAATTCCTATTATTTCATTAAATATAGAAAATAATTAATTGGTTCCAAATACATACTCTTTTATTTGTTTCATAAAAAATCCTATTTTTTCTCATAAAATTTTAGGAATGAAAATTCTTATTTTTTGTCATAAAATATAGAAAATAATTAATTAGGTATAAATGCGTTGTCACTTACAATAAATATTTTCCTACATCAAATGCTACTATATTAAAAAGTATAGATACAGTGAATTAAAAATAAAAATTGGGTCCAAATAAAAATTCCTATTTTTTTCTTATAAAAAAATAAAATTTTCTATCTTTTTCATAAAATATAGGAATGAAAAATTCATATTTTTCTCATAAAAAAATAAAAAATCATATTTTTTCTCATAAAATATAAGAAATAATTAATTGGTTCTAAATACATACTATTTTATCGGTTTCATAAATTTTTTATTTTTTTATAAAATATAGGAAATAATTAATTGGGTCTAAATACTTTGTCATTTACAATAAATTGATACTATTTGTCAGGTAATAAATTTATACTATTTGTCAAACTCAACATTGCTTAAAAATAATAAATTTATATAGGAAATATTTTTTCCTTTTTAAAAAATGAAATTTAAGTTTTTTAATTTTATTGTTATGTTTACTCGTCCATGTGGTATTTTTTGTTTACGTGATAGTCCCACTTGCTATTTTACATATATATATAAGCTGAAAATTGTTTAAATTTCTGTTATTATGACCATAACTGAGATTTAACCAAACTTCTGTGATCGTAGTTAAAAAAATTGATTTTTGTGATTTTAGTAATTTTTTTTTTCAACTTTTATGACCATGGATGTTATTAACCGAAAAAGGCACTAAATCCAACTTTTCTAACAAATTAAGACATTTTAATGATTAGATCAAATAGTTGAGCAGCAAAGATCTTCAATCGCTGAAAATATGAATGGACTAAATTGGTGTATCAATCTATTATTTAGACAACTGTGTGAAAGCCGACCCGGCAGCCATTTTCAACTACGAGACCTAACTGTCTAACACGGTCTTCATTATGTTTAGGAACGTCTAGCTTGTTGGTCTAGTTGGTCTATGTGAAAGAACGAACCGAGCCGGTCCTAATTTTGACTAAACCGAGTCAGCGAAAGAGTTTTTTTTTTCGGATCTGAATGAATAATTGAGAGTTGGTCGTTTGGCTGGATTGAGAATGGATTCAACGAAGTATTGATTACGAGAAGAGAGAAATATACGGAGAGAGATGTGATTGTTGATTAAAATTGAGTCAGAGTTCATGTTGTTGACATGTCGGGAAAGCTTATATGGTATTGATCATGGCAGAGGTTGAAGGAGAGAGGACTGGTTTTGGCGTCCCGTTTGGGTATCAAAATTTGGAGTCCAAATAAGAAATGTTTCATGTAATTCTTTATAATTTTATATTGCATCATCTATACCTATATGGAAAGGCAGAATCCTCTCAATTTGAATTGCAACGTGCTTCCATGTGGATTTACCATTCCATCCTTCACATGTCTGAAGTAGAATGTGTACGAAACAGTCTTTTTCTATGCAAAAGTGTGACCAAACCCGTGTCTCTTTATTCTTCTTCGATACAACCTCTCCCACCGATTTGCTTTGTTGAACTTCAATTTGTTTCCTCCTTAATTGCAAGAAAAACATGTCCCACTCTCAAATTCGACTGCTCTCTCTTCGACCACTATCTCCGGAACCTCCGCCACTGCTATGGTTTCTTCCACATTTATCTCTCTCTCTCCCGAGTTCACCCTCTCTCTTCCCACTGTCTCCCTCTCAATCCTGTCCTTTAATTGCTCTCAATCCCGTATCTCTCTTTTTAAACCCTGTCTCTCGTTTTTACCTCTCAATCCTGTCTGTCCTTCTTTGTCCCTGTCAATCCCGTCTTCTCTCCCTGTTCTTCCCAGTCAAGAACCTCTCAATGCAGTCTCTGCCTCTCAATTTGGTCTGGTCAGTGATGTGATGCGGGTTGTGTTAGAAAGGAGGAATGAATTGTCGTTTCAAAGGTTAGTTGCAAATGTTCTATGAAATTTTTCATTGGGCAATGGTTTCAGTATATGGATAAAGTGACAGTTTTATTAGGCGGAAAGGTTAGGGTTTTGCAGTCAGTGATGATTCCAGTAGGTTAGAAGATATATCGGTATTTTTTTGTTCATAGAGTTTTCCCTTTTCTTGTTTTTGTCTGATTATAACTTTTTTTTTTGGCTGCCTTACTGCGACTGTGCCATGTATTAATCGTTTCACTCTCATATATTTTCCTACATTGCTCGTTTATGTTGTATGTGATGATTGTATTAAATGTGTACTGGTTTTTAAGAAGGAATGCACTAAATTAAGAAGGAATGCAAGATTATATTTGTGAGCTTTAATTAGCAACAGAAGCAATAAAGTTGTGTTATTTTCGCTTTGAAGTTCTGGGCTTCTTCGTGTATTTCAAGTTATTAGTCGATTGGGTTATTAAAGTCTATAGTGGCTTAGTCTTTCCTGTGTTTTTCTTTAATTAGGCGTGGATATTTCTTTTTTATTGTTAGAACTTCAAATAACTCCATCAGGAGAATTGGAGTGAGAGAGTTAATATTTGGACAATCATTAGTGTACCTCTAGAATTACTTTATTGAAGGCGGCTTCTAAGAGGCTCGCTTTGTCCACACCAGCTGGCACTAACAATCGTTATCCACAATGACCAATGCAAGTACCACATTCCTTGCTTGCTTTGTTAACTTCTGTTTTTTTTTTTAACACGTCAATTGACTTGTTTTTCTATTGTGGATTAGGAGGAGGAGAATGCCAGGATTTTGAAGCATCAATTGGCGAAATTATTTGAGATTTCGCTTCGAGAAACGACTCCTTCTGGATGGCTGTTTCCACTGCAAAATCTGGGATTACTAATGGTATGATTGGAGCTGAATCTTTTTAATGTACTGATTTTTGAGAAATTTCTAATTTGTACTGTTGTAGGTTATGAAGAAATTGATCTTTTATAGTAATAATGTAATGGGGCTCTTCTCGAAGATGAAAGGGAAAAATAGTCCATATAAGAATCCACCTGCAATTGGACAGGTATTTGTAGTAATAAATGTCTTTTTTTTGATAAGTGTTGTAGTGATAAGTGTTGTTATATAATTATATTGTGTCAATTGGCTTTCTTTTTTGATGATCAGTTGGGATTTTGTTTTTGCAGGCAATCATGAAATACCTTCCATAGTCTGAGATCATTGAATCATGCTTTGTTGCTAGGCTTGGATTTGTCAATGTTTTATCTAAAATGTGGATGGCTGAGGTGATACTGGTTGCCCATGTTTTGCTTTATGTAAGTCCCATTGCTTATAACCAGTCAATTGTTTTGTACATATAATTGAGGGAATTACTTAAAAGATAAACTCTTAGTTGGCATTTTCTCCCGTAAGAATGCATCTCTATTTGTTGTCATTGGCAATGTTAACATTTCTTTATCAATGGGAAGTTTGTTTCCACTTGTTGTAGTACTGTTGTAATGCATTTGGAGATTTGTATCTGTGCCGACAACAACAAAAAATATTTGACCGAGTTTGCAGGACTATTCTGGCTATAAGCCTTTAAATAATACCAGTTAAAATAGATAGAATATCAAGAAAAGCAAGGTTGACACTGTGTAAGAAAATAATAGTGCTGATGATCACAATGATTAATACATACAAAAGGGAAATAAGAAAGATGATATCCTTAAAAGAGATGCCTGGCATTCAAGCTGCAAACTTGATAATTTCAGAGAAGTTAGTTACATTGTGGTATCAGTAATGAAGTTGGATTGGGAAACATAATATTCCTTTATTATACTGTGGGTAAGGAAAGTTTCGAGGACATCATTTTACATTATGTTTTTGGTAAGCTATTTTTTAATAGCTATATACTTGTAAATTGTAAGTCACATAGTTTTGCAGGACATTAGAGTTAATCTATAATATTCTTATAGATTCAAATATTTTTATTGCGTTATATTATATATTTTAATATTTATTTAGCTGGTCTATTATTTTTGCATCTATAATTGTCAAATCTATTCATTAAACTACATGCACAAATCTCAGTATAGTGATCTTTTTCTTTTTTTATATCTTTTCTTTTGTGATGACAACAAAGAACAATATTTGATTGATTTAGCAGGACTATTCTGGTTATGACCCTTTAAACAACGGCAGTTAAGATGGATATAACGTGAAGAAAAAGAAGGCTGACACTATCTAAAAAAATAATAGTGAGGATGATCAGAATGATCAATACATGCAAAGGGGGAATAATAAAAATTAATTTTTTAAAAGTGATGGTTAGGATTCAAGCTACAAACTTGATAATTTCAGAGAAGATTAGTTACATTGTGGTATGAGTAATGAAGTTGGATTGGGAAATGTGATATTCCTTTATACTGTAGGTAAGGAAAGTTTCGAGCACATCATTTCACATCACGTTTCTGATAAGCTATTTTTTAGTAGCTATGCACCTGTAAGTCACATGATTTTGCAGAATCTACAATATTCTTATAGATTAAAATATTCTTATTGCATTATATTATATATTTTAATATTTATTTGACTGGTTTATTATCTTTGCATTTATAATTGTCAAATCTATTCATTAAACTACATGCACAAATCCCAGCATAGTGCACTTCTTTTTTGAAAACTTTTCTTTTTAATTTTTTCTTTCTAACCTCCACTTTTCTATTTTTTCCCTATTTTCTGCTCTATTCCTTTATTGTTTTTCATTCTTTCTATCTATGTTTTCTTCATTTATGTTTTAGTTTCTCATTTTTCCATTCACTTTTAAATCATATGTTTTGCTTCTTCATTCTCTCATTCACTTTATTAACCTATTTGCACTTAAGAACTGTTGAAGCATGCTACGACACATTGAAATGGGAAGAAGAAGAGCGGATAAGTTTTACAAGTTTCCTACTTCAAGGTACAGGGAAAACATGGTTTGAGCGAATGAAACTCAGTGAATCTAAATGGAGAAGTTTTTGCATTGAATTTCTGAGGGAATTTGTGCCTACATATGAGTTGGAAGTGAAACTTAGAGAATCTGAGAGGTTAATTCAGTATTTTCATACTGAATATGAAATTAAGTTTTCAGAGTTGAGAAGCTACTGTTATGAAATTGTGGAATCAGAGGAGCACAAGATAAGGAAATTTTTAGGAGGACTTAAAGATTCTCTGTTTGAATCAAGCTGCAAATTTAGCTTTATTGAATATAAAAAAGCTGTGAGCTTTGCTTTAGAAGAAGAAGCGAAAGAGATGTTGAACAAGAAAGATAGCATGATTAAAATGTACACAGCAGGAACTTCTACCACTGCTTAGAGATGGAATTATAGACAGCAAAAAGGAACTAGCAGTAAAGCCAATCAAACATCTCGATGCTTCTCCTGCAACATGGTAGGACATAAATATAAAAACTGCCCTTACATTGAGTCTCTGAACATGTCGATTAAAAAGAGCACAGGTAAGTCATTCATCACTAATTACATTGCAATTCACAGATCTATGATAAATTCAATTTTTACAAGTGGAAGAACTGAAAAAAAAAACTTGTTGAATTTACAGATGGGAGACATTTCACTCATAGTGGACATTGTTACTAAAGGACAAAAAGTGTACTCATTTGTCAGAAGAAAGAACCACACTTTTGCCACTATAAAATTTGGTATTTTGTAATTCTCCGCAGATGCTTCACTATAATAACATAGCCAATGATTTTTGCTGTATATTTGTACATTTTCCATTTGGCTTTAATTGTCTGCGGTGTATATCATGTTGATAAACATGACAATCACATAAATATTGTAGACACTATTTTGTTCTCACATATATAATTCCAACTAATGATTTAATCTAATAGTTGTGTACAATTTACTGTTTTCTTTATCATGTAATTTTACTTTATATAAGCATGTGGTTTCCTTAAAAAGTTGATACGAGTTTCCCAAGTAAGCATTATTTCAGATCACAAATAAACATGAATGTTAATTCATTTTCTTTTCATCTTTTACCGCTTTGTTTGTGTTTTCGATGGATTCTTATTTTGGCATTTTTTCATGTTTATTGATCATTACAGCCATACTGATGCCACATGTTAACCTACTTTCACTAATTTATAGGTTGTGTCATCTCATAACACAATAACCCTCATCTATATATAACAAAGTGGTGTTCTTTTCATCTCTTACTACTCATTTCCACTTACTTCTGTTACTTCCTACCAAGGTTAGTAACTCTCAATTTGTTCTTTGATATTTCTTAGTTTCTATCTTCCATAAGTTATCTATTACTTCCAACCAAGGTTAGTAACTCTCAATTTGTTCTTTGATATTCCTTAGTTTCTATCTTCCATAAGTTATTTCCTATTGTGCTTGTTAGTTCTTCTATAGTATTATCACTGTTACGGTGTTATAAGTCTTATATGTGATATTAACAATTGCACATATACTTAACTTAATCAAGCTTTCAATTGCTATTTATACTTAAATGAACACATTAGCATGTCATATTTTTTAAACTTAATTTTCCTTATATGTTCTCCATTTATCAGGTTCAACTTACATCTTCTCCAAAAAACGTGGTAATGATTTAAAGGTATGTATTACAAAGAACTTGTTATATTAACGTATTGTTTGAGTTATGTGTCCTCATAGATCCAAGCTAACAATAAAACTTGTATTATTCGCCACAAAAAGTAGTTTTAATAAACTGTTTTCTTTAGATTATTTTATTTGTACCCTTTTTCTAATTATGAAATAGATTCAGTAAATATTCTCTTATATTCATGACTTTGTGTATCTTACTATATTTGATTTAAAATTTGAAATTTCTTTAGGTTTAATAAATAATAGCTTAAATTTCATACGTAGTTTATATTTGATTTGGGTTTTATAGTGACTAAATACTCAAGATTATTGAATTCATTCAACAAATAAAGCGAGATGATGGATTATATGTATGAAAAAACTAACAAAATGACCATGTTATTTAAACAAAGATAAAAAAAAAAAATTGAAACAATAATAAAATAATGCAATGTAAATGATAACTTGTACCTATAATAGTTAGTAAAAAAAGTTGAACTCTCTCTACTCCCAGAAAAAAAAAGGGACATCTAAAAAGCTAAACAACACAAGAATCTAAACCAAAGTGTGCGTTGACAAAAAAAAAAAAGAACAAACGGATATTTATTGTCCTAAAAAAAAAAGAAAAAAAAAACAAATAAACACATTGTAGCTATACAGATTTCTATTTTCTTGAAGCTAAATGAATGTATCATGATTGTGTTGATCTTTTCCCTGTTATATTTATGGTTGTTTCTAATATCAATACTATTTATTGCGAGCATTGCTTTTATCTTTAATACCATGAAATAGATTTAGTAATTATCCTCTTATATTTATGCCTTTGTGTATTTTGTTAGACTTGATTTGAAATTTCTTTATGCTTTACTAATAATGACTTGATTTTTCGGTCGTAGGTTGTGTTTGATTAGGGTATTTTAGTGAAGAAATTGTTAGAATTATTGAATTTATTCCACAAAAAAAAGTGAAATGACAAATTATGTGTATGGAAAAATTAAAAAGATTAGCATTTTTGTAATAAAAAAAGAGTTGAAAAATACAACACAATGTTGTGCAATTTAAATGACGTCTTGCACCTATAACAACAGCTAAAAAAGGTGGTCATTTTCTGTTCCCAAAAGAAAATATCATTGGACTAAAACAATACAGGAATCTAAAATAAACCGTGTATCTATAAAAAAAAAAAAAAGAAGTGGTTTCACAACTTTGTAGGTCGAAAATGTGATAGCTATACTTAAGGTGGAGATAAATGCCTTTTTATGTTATTATGCTTTTCTGGGTATCTATTGTTTGAACTGGAAATAGAGAATTTGAACAAAAAAACAGGTTGCATCATGCAGTTTGTTATTGCGGAAAAAATGTCAATCGAGAGTGAAATTGTATTTGTTATAGACACAAATACTGCTTCAACAGATATAATAGCAGAGGATAAGTATTTGAGAGATTATTACTGTACCAAGCAAGAGAGAGTGTGTGAGAGGAGGTCGTGGGTATTAGATTTGTAAGAAGGAATAAGGATTTAATTCTGGATATTGTGTATTATGGTTGTGAAGGATTTAAAGAAGAAGATAACATAGAACATTAGGTAGAAATAACAGACAGTAACATGAGATTTAATTTTAACTGGTGCAAATTTGTTGTTGTCCATATGCCTTAAGCTATGAAGGATCCGAAGAAATGGAAGTCACAGTCAATTCTTGGTTATTTTAGATATGAAGTAACTGTTGTTATCCATTACATAAAGTTGTTTTGCTAGGCTGTTTCTGTAAGTTATTCCATGAAATAAATTCAGTAATTATCCTCTTATATTCATGTATCTTGTTAGACTTGATTTGAAATTTCTTTATGATTTACAAATAATGATTCAATTTTCACATGCACCCTGTGCTTAATTAGGGTTTTTAACTTTTACACCAACGGATTACATTTCCATTAGTAATCGTAAATAGTATGCTTTCTCCTCTTCTAACTCTTACTTTTAAGTAAGAAAAGTCTAATGTATCATTACAATCATATTGTTGGCAGGTACAAAAAATTTGCCCACACTCGTATAATTCTACTATTATACTATCAAAAGTCGTTCTCCCTAACAAAGTGAAACACACATTCTCCGGTTGTTGCAACTCCTGTTTATCATCTCTACATTATCATCCAGGTTAGTAATTTCAAATCTTTCCTCCAATATTCAGTTATACATATTTGACGCATTTCATTTTTTCTTGCATTTCCATTTTTTCCTAATATATTGAAATGTTATTGACATTTGTAGTTGATATTGCCCATTCCTTTCTCCTCACGTAAAATAAAGACCAATTATTATTATAAAATCTACATATAATAGTCTTTAACGACTCCATTCATTATGGATATTACAGAGTCAACACATTCAAAACATGACTTCGTATATCTTCTTTTAGTCTTCTACATTTTTTCATGTTTTCCTACTCCTCTAAATAGGACTACCAAAATTACAATCACAAACTAATTTACAAACATGTTCATCAGTAATTTCTAAGTAGTTCATAATAATTCAGACTTATTTACATCAAATGCTTTGTTAAAAATTCATTCAAATTGCAAATACTAATAATCTATACAATCATTTCTATCAATTATTTGGTTAACAACTCTTTGAAATTAGAAAAATTAAATTTTTATACAATTCTAAAGTTGGCAATTTACAATTATTTCATCATTTATTTTATTTATCATTGTTAATATAATTTTGTAGGTTGGATTCAGGGACTGAACAAAAGTTCTCAAGCATATCAAACAAGATATATAAAATAAATCATTATGCACACAGAAAACCAACAACGCTGGATATTTGCTGGCATAGTTCAACAGGCACTAACAAAAACAATGAATATAGCATAATTGGAATTATAAATTGTCAACTAGCTTTTGATAGAGCCAACCCTGTACACAAGCAAAAATTGCCTAAAAGTTTTCAGCAAACCCCTACTGTTAGAAGAACGAAAACTTCGTCCTCAACCAATAATCAGAATAGAAATAATACACAAGTAGGAGATGTTCAAAAAAGGAAATATGTCCGGGAAAAAAAGATACCAAATATTCCATTCCATTTACCACCACCCAGATATTGCAGATTCTGCATAGCGAAACTGTTTGGACTCGAAACAGAAACTTTTTGCGGCCAGTCAGGAGATGTTAAAATCCATTCAAATAACACTCCTGAGTTATTATACAACTTAATAACAGGAGATAATGAGTTAGCTAAACATTTTCGCCAATCTGTAAGTGCATATAACTCCCATTTTGCTTTCACCTCTTTTGGTGTGAAGCGAAACAAAGTAATCTCACAAAAAACAAAAGGAATATACACATTTAAGGTGCAAGGTCAAATACATCATTAAATAGATGATTGTCTACTACCAAATGATGTACCAAATGATGCGAAAAGAAGCTTCCAGCTGTATTTCTATGACCCACAATATGAACACGAAGGAAGAATGAGAGTCGCTTCTTCATTGAATCCCACCATCGTTAAAAGATTAATGGAGCTTCTCCAATCAAATCATTATGCCTCTTTCTTCCGTTGTCTACATTGGGAAGGAATTCATCATGAAACACGGGTTGTCATCACTTGTGATCCGTCGATGGACCAACGAGTTAATAATTTACCGACATCCAACGATGTCGCTGCAATTTGGATTGAAGATAATAATATTATTCCAACATGGGAAAGAAATATGATTGTTATCGGAAGGTCTGGAAAGCCACATCACATGCAACATTTTTACGGTTGTTACGACCCACTACAATATCCTTTGTTATTTCCTATAGGCGAATGTGGGTTTCATTGCCGTATTAATCGTTCTTCAAAGAAGTGTTGCAAAGTGCAGAATAGTATTATTCAGAGTTTGGTTCAGTACGAAGAAGATTTGATTGAAACAGAAGTGACAAGTAAGTACACGTAATATTAACTACTTAAATAAGAATATAGTATATAATTCATATTTATTATACTTTATATTTATTATTTCTTAATCCTTTCTCCTATTTTTTATTGAATTTGTCGTTAATTACAACAATGCAATAAATGAATAAAATGTAAATTTACTCATACATATTACCAATTATAGTATTTACATAGCCATCATGTAATTAACTACATATATAACCTACAATAAAATAATATGTATGTGAATAAAAACATATTTGCATATTATGAAATTTAAAATACGTAGATTTGTTTTTTGTTAGCCTTTTATTTTTTGCATTTGCTTATTCTCATACATTTGTTCATCAAAATAACACATTCTCTAATTCCTCCAACTGCAGATTCGAAAGGAAAAAAAATGAAAAATTATGTCTCTGCTCGAGTATACTATGCATATCAACTACAGATTAGAGAGCACAGCCATAACTTACTACTTCAATTTGGTCGCTTGTTGCAAGAATACATTGTTGATATGAATGTCAAAATTGACACATGACGCCTGAATTTTTATCGTGATTTCCAACGAAATATTCGAATTGACTACTTCCAAGGGTTGATGGATAGTTTCACAACTAGACAACAATGGGGGTCTGCTTGTGGGATGGGTAATGTTTTGCCAGCCACATATTGTGGATGACCACGAGATATGCATCGCCTGTATTTAGACGCAATGACATTAGTTTGAAGATATGGCCAACCGGATATATTTTTGACTATGATATGCAATCCATCATGGGCAGAAATAAAGGAGGAGTTGAGATACAAAGATGAAAGTGCGAATAGACCAGACTTAACTACACGTATCTTCCATGCGAAATTACATCATTTAAAGCAACATCTTGTTGACAAAAATGTTTTTGGAAAAGTTGCAGGTTATTCTTATGTGGTCGAATTTCAGAAAAAAGGACTCCCTCACGCACACATGCTGATAATATTGGATTCAAACAACAAAATTAGATCACCTGACCAATATGATCAATTTGTGTAGGCAGAGATTCCTGACTTGAACACAAATCCACATTTATATAAAGCTGTGCTGACACATATGATGCATGGCCGTTGCGGAGAAAACAATCCTGGCAGTCCTTGCATGCGTGACGGAAAGTGTAAGAACCATTACCCCAAAAAATATTCAGAAATAACACTATCAGGTAAGGATTCATATCCGATTTGTAGAAGAAATGATGGAAAAAAAGAATTAATACGAAAGTGTTGGCTAGATAATTAGTTTGTAGTACCTTATAATGCTTACCTTCTTGCAGAATTAGATTGTCATATTAATGTGGAGATAACTACATCAATACTTTTGATTAAATACTTGTATAAATATGTTTACAAAGGAAATGACCAAATCACCATGCAGCTATGCCACATCGACCCTGAGTCAAATAGAGATGAGATAAGTTCTTTTCAGTCAGCACGATGGGTTTCTCCACCTGAAGCTGCATGGCGAATATTTGGATTCCATTTATTTTAGATACACCCCTTTGTGATGCACTTGCAAGTTAATCTGCCAAACATGCAGTTTGTGAAATATCAGCATTCTGAAAGTTTGTCAACAATCATCACCAATCCTTTGAAGCAAAGGACTATGTTGACGGCATTTTTTGAAAGAAACAAAATTGACGCAGCAGCTACCAAATCTACTTTACGTTGAATACCCAGAGCACTTCACATGGGATAAAACACATAAACAATGGAATAGAAGAAAAAATTCGATTAGTATTGGCAGACTTGTAAATGTCAATCCAAGTGAAGGTGAAAGATACTATTTGCGACTTTTGTTACTGCACACTCGAGGTCCAAAGTCATTTGAGCACCTTCGAACTGTCAACAAACATGTATACAAACATTCTTTGAAGCAGCTTATCAGTAGGGTTTACTCGAATCTGACAAATCATCTGAATTATGCCTGCAAGAAGCAATACAACTTAAATTTCCAAATGCTTTAAGTCAACTATTTGCTACTCTTCTGGTATTTTGCGACGTACAAAATCCACGAAAACTTTGGGACAGGTACTTCTAATTTTTTAGTTTAATGTACAATCATCTTTTTTTCCATATTTATTAATAAGAAATTTTATAAGATGAACCAATCCATGAATTGGTTGAATTTGTTTTCCCTGATATGGAACGAGATGTCAAGGAAGCAACAGTTTATAATGACAGGGCAATATTGACTCCAAAATATTTGGATGCAGAATATATTAACAAGAAGATGATTTGTTCATTACCTGGGAAAGATGTTCTATACAAAAGTTTTGATGAAGTCGAAGCAACCAACTACAGTAATTACCCAGTGGAGCTTCTGAACAGTTCACATCCAAGTGGTTTTCCACCACATGAACTACAACTAAAAGTTGGGTCGCCAATCATTCTTCTAAGGAATTTGGATCGACCTTCCGGTTTATGCAATGGGACAAGACTGGTTTGTAAGAATTTCTCCGCAAATCTAATATCAGCAACCATTGTCAGTGGACAACACAACGGCGAAATTGCTTTCATTCCGCGTATTATATTCAAATCATCATCTGTGGATAAATTGCCTTTTGTTTTCCGCCGAAAGCAATTTCCTATAAGATTAAGTTTTGCAATGACCATCAACAAAGCACAAGGACAAACCTTGAAAAGGGTTGGTATTTACTTACCACAACCTGTCTTTTCACGTGGCCAACTCTATGTAGCTCTATCAAGGGCTCGATCATCCTCTGAGCTTCAAATTCTACAAACCCCACTCCCCAGTAGTCAACATTCATGCTTTGTGAGAAACATTATATGTTTCGAATTACCTATTGCTTCTAATGTTATATCTGGTAACATTTGATTATCATTTGCATAAATTATCATTTAACTATACACATTATTGAAATGCATTATATGCTCAGAATTATTACTGACAAGAAAGAACGATTAATTGCAAGTTTGCAATTCTTCAATGTTTGCAGATGGCTCCACGGAAAAAATTACTTAATCAATTGACTGATGCAACAGCCGAGTGGAAAACGGCAATACGCGTTATTCATAAAGGACCAACAAGGTTTGCTAGAACTGGAAGGACCAAATTTCAGTAGTTGATTATAGCAGATGAACAGGTACGATGTACTATGAAATACTCAATTATTTTATAACAAAAAATTGAAAGTCAGTATACACTAAAATATCAAAATGCCTACTATTTGCAAAAATCAGGGCATTGAAATGCAAGCTACAATCTTCAATGAAGACATATCTGTTGTTGGAGAAAAAATTGTTAGAAGACAGGGAATATGAGATTTCAAATGCCACTATAGAGTTGTAAAATTAGAACCGAACCGGAACCAGACCGGTCAAAACTAGAACCGAACTGGAATCGGAACCTGCCGATTAAAACCGGCGGGTTACGGTTTAGGTTCCGGTTTCACGTTTTAAAATCCGTTGAATTGTCGGTTCAATGGGCGGTTTAAACCGGCGGTTCCCACGGTTATTTTATTTTTATTTTTTTTTTCAACTCTATAAATACACATGATGATGGGAGAAAGCCAAAAGAAAATAAAAGAGTTGTTCAGAATATGCGTGAATGAAGAACAACTGCCAAAGAGTAGGAAATAGGGTTAAATATGTCTCCTAATCAAAGACTTAATTCTCCTATAAAATAGTTAAAAAAATAATAAAAATAATGTTAATATCTTGTTCCAACAGTAAAAACTAGGTTAAATGCCTTCAGACACGTCTATGAGGCTCAAATTCCGAGATCCAACAGTTCTGACATGTAGACCAATGCAAATAAGTCAGCCCAGATTTCACGGCATCTACGACATGGCTATGTCGTAGCACAGTTAATGCCAAAATGTGCCAAAACAACTCTATTAATTCAAATCACCAACATTCACCTAAACAACCAAAGAAACAAACAAGACATAAAAATACACGAATAACAACAATTTATAATGCAAAAAAAAACATAAAATGCAACATAAAATATGCATAAAATGCAACCTATCAGACCACATGATTTTAAATTTTTAAATGAAAACACGTTCAAATTCTTTTGACATGCCACAACTTTGAAATTGAATCTCAGAAATGTTAGAATTAATCAGATAAAACCGAATTTCTGTTCTTCATTTTCTGACTTATTTTCTCTCTCCTCATTTCTCTCACACTTTCACTCACTTTCTATGTTCTCTCCCTCTCCTTTGCTCTCCTCTTCTCTCGTTCCTCTCCTTTCTCGCTTTCTCTCTTGTTTCGCCACCTTCCTTGCTTCTTCTCTTCTGTAATGTCTCATCCATTTCGATGGTGTTCGAGTGTGCATATGTTTGACTTTGATATTTGAACCATTAAATTGGTGTTTTGGGTGATGAAAGTTGATGGATTTAAGTTAGGTTATGACCCTTTGATCTTGTGGAATGATTGAGTGATCGAGGGAGATGTTTTTGGGTGAGAAAAGTCGTGTTTGTGGGGTACACAGACGTGGACATGGTCAGCCATTTGACCATGTTTTAAAGGAGGCTCAGGCTGTGTAAAAATGGCCAAGACATGGATGGAAGAACCGTGTGACAAAGCCATCCGTGTCTTTGATTTTAAAAGGAGTTTGGCACTACACGGGCAGAGACACGGCCTTGCTAAAAAACCTAGAAACTCCCAAAATGTCACCGTTTTGCTTGGTTGCTTCTATAAAAAACCCTAATTAGACCCCTCTTCATTCCTTACTCACTTTCTCCACTATTTATCTTTCTAAAACACCCAAATCTTTCCCATTTTGATCCTCCAAAACTTCACCATCCTTCCTTGAGGTAAGATTATGATTCTCCCTTGGTTTTTCTTCCATTTTCATGCATTTATTCTTGTTGGAGGGTTGTTGAACGAAAATGGGTTTGTTTGAATTAGGGATTCGGATTTGAACTTGTTTAGGGCGAATGTAGGTTGGATTTTTGTTGTTAAGCTCTGAGCTCATTTTAAAAAGAAAACAGACTTGTCCATTAGTGGAAACTGGAAATTGACACAAATCTACCAAACCAGAACCGGTTCAACTGATTGTCAATGGGCAATAAAAAAAACAAACCCTCACATGGAGATTGGAGACTCATTTCACGAACTCAGGCCTGCTTAATTCACCAATATTCGAATAAAACTGGCGAACTAGGGGTCTAATCGGACAATGAACTAGATGCTTTGGCTAAGACTAGCTTCATAGCCTTTTTTCTTTTAATAAAATCTAATTTTGTGGCTGTAAAGGCACGATTTCGTAATTGAGTATAGTAATTTTCCATTATGGATTTTTTTAACTGTTAAATTAATTTAACACCTACCAAATGCTTGGACCACATTTGTCACGTTCACTTATAAAGATGGAATTTTTTAAATGTATCCAATTAGATACAGTTAAAATTTTTAATTTTTCTAATTTAGGTATAATTAAGGCAAACATTATTTGATCTAATATATTATATATAACTAACGACATTACCGAGTTTATAACAATGTGAGAAAATAATGGAGAGAATCTGAATTCGGAGTATTAGTGATGAATTCTGAATGCTTGAAATATGAAAAGCTCACATATTAGTTAATAAAGATCAAAAAAATAATTAATAAACATTCGTTTATATTTATTTATACTATTGACTTATTATTATTTTTGTTGTATTTCGAGCGTTAATCAATAATGTATGCATGGTTCCTTTGGACGATAATGGGCCATTATCATTCTACATTAGCACAAGTGTGTATCGCAATCATAAAAAAATGACTTCTTTTAGCCAACTAACAGGGTAAAAGAATAGTTACGTCAAACAATTTAGCAACGAAGAACTGCAATTGGTGAAAATATCAACGGACTAAATTGGTGCATCAATCAATTATATGGACAACTGTGTGAAAGCCGACCCAGCAGCCATTTCCACTTGCACGTGTTTTGTCAAAATTTATTATTATATATCATGAACACGTATGATCGATGCATAAATGCATACATATAATATATATGAACTCTCGAATTGAACCTAACTGTCTAACACGGTCTTCACTATGTTTAGGAACGTCTAGCTTGTTGGTCTGGTTGGTTTTATCAGAAAAGTCAGTCATCGAGTTGACCCGTCGAATGGTGAAAATTGATCAAACCTAATCAAAGAAAAATTTCGATTAATTGAGAGTTTCTTTTTTTTTTTATTTAGGATCAAAAGGATTGAGAATGGATTCAATGAAGTATTTATTCCCAGAAGGGGGGAAAACTCGGAGAGAGATGTGATCGTCGATTAAATTTGAGTGACATGTTGTTAATGGCTTCTCTATTGCAAGGTTGGTGAAGGGTTAATACCCCCCTTTTTTTGCCATATCAGCAACTTTTCCCATTAGTGGGAGGTTGGTGTTTGTTTACTAGTTGGTATGCAACAATCTTTGAAAGTGGTATTTTTTATACTATTTTTTTATTTTCTCTCA
>CAODLS011824629.1:0-18341 GCA_948243855.1 Flueggea neowawraea | reverse complement strand
AATTTTTACCCAAATTTATTTATAATAATTATCTAAAAATAATTATTCTAAAAATAATTATCCACCAATAATTATTCAAAATAATTACTCCAAATATAATTATCCAAAAATACTTATAAAAATTATTCGGGGTATTACAGTTGGCCTTGGAGGTGTTGAGTCGGAATCAACCTCGTGTATTGGCCTTATTGGATTGAGCCGCAATCAATCATCGATAGTGAAAAGCCTAAGTGAGACTTAGATAGTGGATGTAGGCAAGGTTGACCGAACCACTATAAATTCTTGTATCGATTTCGCTCTTACATTTCAAGTCGCTTCCGTTCATACAAAAGCTATCCAAAGCTTAGATCAAAATTCTCCAACACCTAGTGACGTCTTCACCCACTGCAATACTTAGGTCTAGAAAAAGCAATGACGACAGAGGCAATAGGAGGAAAGAAAGAGCTACGAGAGAAAGAAAGAAACACGAGCGACGAGGTGCGATGGTGGAAGAGAGCAAGATATCAGATATGGAGATGAGAGCGGGGGTGGAAGTGAGTGGCGAGATGCGATGGTGGACAATAAAGTGATGAGAAGAAGAGAAACTGACATGACCAGATCTACAGGGAAACGAAGGAAGTGAAAAAGGAGACCGAAGTGCAATAGGAAGAAAAGAGAGAGGAAGAAGAGATGACAATTTAAGAGAGAGGAGATAGAGAGTGACTGTCAGTTAGGGTTTGTGTGGGGAGTGAGGAAGAAGAAAGAGATGAGAGAGGAGAGAATGGTAGAGATAGAAACAACTAGAGAAGTTAATTATTGGGAAAGTCACTTACTAGAGAAGTCACTTACCTTGACATGTTGTTAACCATTTTCATGGCTACTCCCTTATATACAATTGAAGTTAATTTCCCTACATATGTTCACAACAAACCTCTCTCAACAAACCTTGTTGGCCTTGGACCCTTTAATGGCCCCTAAAGGATTTTACTTACCTAGGGGAAAGACTATTTAGTCATCACTCTACTATTCTTTCTTTATTTTTCTCAGGATATTATGGACTTTAACTAATAAAAAGATCATATTTTCATCACACTTCCCAGCAAGTGCATTTTTATACCAAACACACAAAATTAATACGTCCTAAGGAATAAAATTTCCTAGTAATTAACTTTTCGAAAACTTGACAAATTACATCAAATGAGCCTTAGTGTGACAGAAAACTAAGGAACTTTTGGAGCTAATTATGTGAGCTGCCACATTAAAAGTTTTGATTTTTACAATTAAACTACAACTTTTTTTAATTTTACAAATAGCATCATAGTTAAACATTGTTTTAAAATACCATAATTTTAAAACTCCATCATTGAAAATACCATCTTCATTCGAAATATAAAGTCAAAATATCATCCTCATCCCATTTTTTTCGGTCTAGCTCTTTCTCTCTCTACCCTTCCCTCCTCTCTTGTCTCTTTCTTCGTCCTCACTCCCCACACAAACCCTAGCCGACAACCGCTCTTTATCTTCTCTCTCGTCTCTCTCAAACCGCCATCTCTTCTTCCTCTATCTTCTCTTCCTCTCGCACTTCGGTCTCCTTTTCCACTTCCTCTGATTCTCTGTAGATCGGGTCACGTCTGTTTCTCTTCTTCTCGTCGGTCACTTCTCCACCGTCACACCTCGTCGCTCTTTTCCACCCCTGCTCTCTTCTCCATATTTGGTCTCTCGCTCTTTTCCACTATCGCACCTAGTCGCTCATGTTTGTTTTTTCCTCTCGTAGCTCTTTCTTTCCTCCGATTGTCTCTGCCTTCGTTGGTTTTTCTAGACAGGTGTTGCGGCGGGCAAAGAAGTCGCTACGCTAAGCTGGGGGTAGATGACGATGCGGCTAGGGTTGAAACCCTAGCTGATGCCTTCATTATTAATTACAAAATTGCCCCTTAATGTTGAAATTTTTTTCTAGATTTATTATACACAATAAAAAATATTGTCTTTTTTTTTGTTAAATTAAATAATTTATAAACATATGTAATTTAGAAAATGATGTATATATTTTAGAAATGATATATTAAAAATTTATTAAGCTAAATTTCTTAAAAAAATCAACTCCTAAAATTTTGTACATTAACGTATAGAGACATATGAAACTTTTAATGGAAACCCTTAGAAACCTCTAGTGGAGACTCTGAATACCATTGGAGATATTCAGTGAGACCCTGAAAACCTCTAGTGGAGACCCCTGAAGACTTTGAAAACCTCTAGTGGAGACTCTGAAGACCTCCAGTGAAGACCATTGGACAATTTTCTGCTTTATTTGATTTTCTTGCGAAAAATCAATTTTTTGCAAAAACATTGCGATTTCACACAATTTCTCACGAAAATAGCTTTTTTACAAATCAGTTTATCTAATCTGACATTTTTACAAATTAGTTTTTGAGGTTCTAATTTTGAAAATTGGTATTTTATATTGTTATAAAAGTGTAATTCTCCTGAACTTTTGAGTGAGATACTGTGTAATTTTGTGTTAATTATTCTAGGTGCCCCGTGAAAAATTTTGATTTGTAATAATACACCACATAGTTTCTATATTATAATAATAGAATCTTTAAATTTTGATTTGTAAGAATGATATTTTCAAAACTATAAATTTTAAAAATGTCACATGGAGACCTGTATGAAAACCTCTGAAGACTTTAAAAACCTATAAAGACCCCCAGTAGAGACTCGTTGGAGCCACTGGAGACCAAAATATTCAGTGGAGACTCTTGAAAACCTAATTTAATATTTTTACAAACTAATTTTGAGAAAATATTTTTGAAAATCAATTTTTTAAATTGTTATAAATGCGTAATTTTTCCGTGTAATTTTCTCTCCTTTTAAGCCTTTTGGACTATGGGCTAAGGCTTAAATTCGCTGGAGAGAGGTGCGAACCACTGACCATCCAGATTGAGATACCAGTCGTCTCGAAAACGACAAAGAACTACAGTTACCTATTTATATGTCAACACACGAACGGTAGCCGTCTAAACACAACTCTGTGCTGTGTGCAGGAATACAGCAAACGCCGCCGCTTCAGGAGTCCGCTGGCATCGGTGCTTGGGAGCTGATAAACCGGAGAAAAACACCCGGTTCTCATTTTCTAGGAATTCCGGCGCAGCAAATAATGAAGTTGTCCAGACGAGGTCGATTCTCGCGCACCATTTGTTCGACGAAAAACCGCAATGGCAACTGCCACCAAGCCACGCACGAGTAGCTTCTCGCGTAACCTATCAGCATCAGCAGCATCGTCTTCGCCGATGCCACCTGGAGTGAAATGTGGTCCCAACGCCACATACTTCGTCTCCTCCGGCATACCTGACCTCGACAGTAAAAATCTTTCTCCTTATTTAGTTTACTGGTAATGTTCTAGTAGTAATGATAAATCTCTCTATGTGTATTTTAGGGATATTGGGTGGTGGATTTGCGTTGGGAAGTTTAGTGATGGTGATGGAAGATGCGGAAGCTCCGCATCACATGCTTTTGTTGAGGAATTTTATGTCTCAAGGGCTTGTCCATGGTCACCCTCTTCTTTACGCTAGTCCTTCTAAAGACCCAAGGGGTTTTTTGGGCACTTTGCCCAGTCCTTCTTCCTCTGCCAAAGATGATAAATCCTCTTCTCACGATTCCCAACAGGTCTCAACTTGCCTTTGCCTTGTGAAGAAAGTAATGCTCTTTTTTTTCCCCCTTGTTAAGAAAAATTTAATGGCATGTTTTGATTATATTCAGGAGAAGGGGTTAAGAATTGCTTGGCAGTATAAGAAGTATTTCGGTGAAAATCAGCCCAAGTTTGATAGTCTTGGTGGTAAGATGTTTCTTCCTTGCTTGTTATTTTTACCCTGCATTTCATTTATCTGTTCATTGTTTATCCTAATTTATCCTAATTGTTTTTACCCTTGGTTGTTATTTTTACCCTGCTTGGTTGTTAATCAGTCCAAGTTTGATAGTCACAATGTTGAATTTATCCTAATTATATGTGAATAAAAATTATGGTTTAGGTTGTTCTATGAAGTCCTTTATAGTTTTAAGGTCCTGAAGAAGCACAATAATTTTATTTCTTTAAAAAGATCTAAAGTGCAGTGGAACGGTGCATGTATGGATTTATCTTTTCACATTATTTTGCAGATAATAAGCAAGAATTTTCAAATGAATTTGACTTGCGGAAGCCATTAGAGAGGCATTTTTTCTCTCGGCCCAGTGTAGATTGTGTCAGTATCAAGGATTTTCCAAAACTTTCTGCTCTTGAAAATCACTGTGCCGCATTTTTAGGTCAATTGAAAAGGTACTTTTGATATCTTTGTCGATGTTGTGCTTGCTTGCTTTACATGCTTACAGGGTGGTGTTTTAGGCAGCTTTAGTCTGAACTTCTCCTTTTATTCTAAAGAACTCGCGTCCTATTCTTATTTTCTGTTGATTAATGTCTGCAGAAGTGAGGGTGGTATTTTGTCTACTGCTCGTATTGCCATTCAGTCACTATGTGCTCCACAATGTGGTCATTTCAACATGGTTAGTTGCAATTAAATTTTCCTTGCTTTTCAAGCCCCTGGTTTAGTATTTGCACACTCTACTATGAACTTGTTATCTTCTCATGCCAATTTTATTGGAAAAGTTTTCGTAAGGTAGAGTAGTTTTGTTTTTCTCCAGTTTTACATCATAGGAAATATTGGTTACTCAACTTGGACCCTCTTGTATAACCTTGTTCCAAATTTGTCATGTTAGTTTTCTTAAATATTGTTGTTCTGTAAATCAGCTAACATGTCATTATGGCAGGAATGGGATATGCTTTCCTTCATTAAATCCTTGAAAAGCATTGTACGATCTGCAAATGTGGTTGCTCTTATTACCTTTCCACCTTCCCTCCTTTCACCATCATCATGTAAAAGATTGCAGCACTTGGCCGATACGTTGCTCTCTGTCAAGGCCATCCAAGGTTTGTTGGTTTCAGTTTTCAGAATCACCATTCCGTGTTCTGCTTTAATTGTATTTCATTCTTAATAACAACTGTCCTTTCTCAGACGAGGACAAGGAGTTGGCGAAACTCCTCACTGGTTACCAAGATATGGTCGGCTTCCTCAACATGCATAAAATAGCGCGTATTAATACTCAGGTAGCAATGATTCAAAAACATCCAGTTTCATTATGAATATATGTTGCCGTAATGTACCGTAATCTGGTGCCTGGAGCACCATGTCTACCGTACTTCTGCATTCGTGTAGTTAGAAAACAAGCATGCTTCTAGACCTTTCTGTCCAGTGCGATGGAAGTATTCACTGAATGTGTTCTTTGTGTGCGTTTCTGTGTTCTGCTGTCATATAGCTAGATTATAAAAAACTTGATATTAATTTCTGTTTTTATATCTTGAAGCTTCATTGGGTACTGACTCTGACTTCGCATTATCAGGTCCCTGCTATTCCTGAGGCAATAACGTACTCAGTAAAGTTGCAAAAGCGTAGGTTTCTGGTTCTAGAGTGTCTAAATCAAGCCCCAATCGATAGTTCAAGTGGGAGTTCATACGGCACATCTGGTAGCTGCTCTGTGTCCTCAAAACCCGGTAACCTTGATTTTTAATAACCTTGTATGCATCACAATCAGGATAGTAAGCTCGCTCATGCCAGAAGAAAAGTTGGCCAATTGATGAGAGCGTCAGTCCTAGCTGCCGCAATGCTTGAGGCACTTGTCAATCACTCATTGAAACTTTGAGATCATCTGATCCAATCTAAATGCTCAGGAGCTGTAAATCAGCTTAAATTGTCAGACGGAGGGTTGCCATATTCCTTCAGCCTCCTAATTATCGGTTGCCATGCAAGTATTTTGTCCAAAATATGGAGTCTCATGTAAATTGGTGATGTTTGTTAATGATTTATTGGAAAAAAGCATATTGCATTATTTAATACTATTGTTTTATTTTGAAGGAGCAAAAAATAATTAACATCATTTAACATTTTGTGATTCTAAAAGAAGTGTAACTCTCTCCAGCTTGCAGAACACAATAAGACCGAGAAGAAGTTGAGAATTCAAGGAATGCAACTTTAGTCGTTTTATTTTGTATGTGGCATTGATTCAGAGTGTTGCATATTTAATATTTAATTTAATGTAAATTTGAAAATTCATATTTTTTGTTTGATTTTTTTTCTATTAAATCAATAATATACTGCTTCAATTTATTAACAACAAATTTTCAAGTTTCAATTATTTGTTTCACTTGTATCGCTGCCATTGAACTTTTGCAGAAACTTCTTAAAGGTGAATGATGCTTGATTTTTACTTAATTAATATTACTAGTTTAAAAAACTCAAATCATGAATTTGTTATTTTTAATACAAATCAAGTCAGCCTGTGAGCAGATTGATTCATCGCATAGGTGATTAAAACTAAAAATGAAAACAAAAATCAAGAGTTTGGTCAGTTCTTTAAGGAGGGCTTGAATTTTGGACTTCTACATGGGCCAGCCCAATATTATATTATATATATTTTTTTCAGCCGTCGCATTAATTTTCTAACCAGAGCCAGCTAACTCCGCTCGCTTGCCCTCACCGAAGAAACGAAAATATGGCGACCGGATCCTTGTGGCGCTCCGGGGCAAAGCTCACGGTGGCAGCCACGGTAGCCGGAGGTGCTACAACTGCCATCATCGCAACATCTGACGATCCCGCCTCAACTCTCAAGCTCTGCACAGCCGTCCCTACCCGCCTCTTCCGCGACTCCATCACTGCTGCCTCAATCGCTTTCGGTATACTCTCTAGCACTTTGCTTCAGCTAGCGTTTGAAAATTCTCTTAGAATCGCGCATCTCATTCGTCATTCTCATTGTTTATTGTTCTTGTTGAAGCATTTATTCATATAGTTTACGAGCACTGAACACGGCAGTTGTATAGCTTAGAATTCTGTTCGAAACTGCACTTTTTATTAATATTGTGGATAAATGAATAAAATTTGATGATTTTTAGTTGCAATTTTGTGATTAGATTATGAGTACTCGCTGTGGGGACTGCCAGAAGGAAGTGCTGAGAGATCGAAGGTCAAACATGAAGTTCATCTACGGTCGGCGCTGAGGCTTCAAGAATTGTGTTTTAGAAATGGTGGAATTTATATTAAACTCGGTCAACACATTGGCCAGTTGGTATGCTTCTGAGTAAGTTTGAACTCTGAGTGTGGATAGTTTGTTAGAATTTATTGATAATTTGTGCCCGTAATTACTTGTTCAGGAATATTTAATACCTGCGGAGTATGTGCAGACAATGAGGGATTCGATGCTGAACAGGTGTTCAGTTTCATCTTATGAACAAGTTTGTGAGGTTTTCAAGAAAGAGCTAGGAGAGATGCCAGATAAAGTGCGTGCCATTAGTTTTGTTAATTTATCTTTTTAGTCTATGAAGTATGAATTACATAGAGAGGAGGTTATTTAAAAATTTTCAGTTTTTGAGGTTGTGTTTGTTCTAGTCGCCTTGAATATTGTGGTATCGTGAATGCTTTTGGATTGTTGATGCATCTTGTTTTATGATTTTTATGATATAGCACCCAATTTTATTAAAAATGAATCAACTGCAGGTTTTCAGTGAATTTGATCCCAAACCAATAGCAAGTGCTTCTCTCGCACAAGTTCATGTTGCCCGAACACTTGATGGCCAAATCGTTGCCGTGAAGGTCTGTCTTATTCTTTTTACGTGAAACCGAAAAGATTCCTAAATTCACGTGGATTCAAGTTTTTATGCAATATGAAGGTTCTCTTTCAATCTCCATATTATTTTCAATGTTCAGGTACAGCACACTCACATGACAGATACTGCAGCCGCAGAGCATGCAACTGTTGAATTGATCGTGAATGCATTGCACTGGCTTTTCCCTTCTTTTGATTACAGATAGTGCTATGGATGGTTTATGTTGAATGGTCAATTTAAAAATTCTTCTGTTTATGACCAAGTGAAGATCTTGCATTCTGCCATTCATTGAGATTATAAAGCCTTCTGAAAATTTTCCTGTATTATGATGCATTCATTCAAAAGAGAATTGTCCCAAAAAAATTGATGATACTGTTTCTCTTGTTTTTATGACCCGGTATGTTTTCTGTCTTGCATGGATAATTTTTTTGGCGTGGTGCAGATTTTTGGTTGATGAAATGCGTGAAAGTTTACCCAAGGCAAGTAATCTACACTTTTTCTTCTAGTGCTTGGAATTCCATTATTTCTCATGAATACAGAAGTTCTTTCAGAAATTCGCATGTTGCAAAATTTTTTAAATTCAGTCCAAGACAAATCTGGGTTGGATTTTTCTAAGTGCAAGAACCACAATTGTGCTGCTCCAGTTAGGTGAAAGGATGCTAATCCAATCCATTCGTAGTCCGACGTCTTTTGGTGGGAGAAAAATTGCTCACAACGGGTTAACCATCCCAATGGGTCGTCTTTCCCATCGTAAGAAGGGAATTCCAGCTTGGCATATCGAGGAACAGACCCTCCTTCGTTGTTGTACTTGTTGCCCTTCTGTCCACTTTCTATTGTATTTTGACCCATAAATTGTTTATTGCTGCTATTGCTTTATTTGCTCTTTGCTTTGTTACCCTGTTGGAGTTCCTCCCTGAGAAATGCTGTCAATTCGTGCTGATAATCCAACAATTTCTTTTTGAAATGCAGTCTGGAGTCTATTTTCCAGTTCCGCCATCATCTGTTGCATCATGCTCATCATCTTTTCAAGTAGCATCTCGGATGATTCCCCCATGACAGTTGGCTCTGATACCAAATTGTTAGCAGCCTGAGTTTGGGATCTAGTCACGGGGCGATTCCCTTGGCTTTGATTACGTTTCGACTTATTTCGATGAGGAGCTATGGTGAATAATCTGGAGCTCGAACAGGGAGCTGCACCTACCCGAAAGCTCAATGGAGAGAGAGCTGTCTATCTCTTTGTTAATTTGGTTTAATTCTCTGCTTGTCTATATTGATCTTGGCAATTGCCATTTAAATACATTAGTTTCTTGAGAAGCAAGATGTTCCTAATAGACTCCTAATTAGACCCAACCATGACTACTGATTAAGGAATAAAATATCTCCCACCTAAACAAGAAATACATTGGATATAGAAAATCTTGACTCCTGCTCAAAGAAGAAAACACACGACTAAGGCTAGCTAAATTATCTCTAACGCAATCTGCTCCTATCCATATTCACCATTGTCTTCTGGTTCTGCATTCTGGAATTCTTCTACAGCCACATCAACCTTCTTCTTCCTCTTACAATAGGAAGAGCCCATAACAGTAAATGTTGCAGGTGAGTGAAGCTTTTGCTGAAATGATGTTCAAACATGGATTTGTTCATTGTGACCCACATGCAGCTAACTTGTTAGTTTGTCCTTTGCCTTCTGCAAAAAGAGCATTTTAGGTGAGGCCTTAATTATGTTAAGAGTGACATTTGGATATCACTGGTATAACTGTAATCAGAAGAACAGGTGCACTGAGCTCATAAAACTCCTAAGTAGGTACTGCTGACAGCTTCCTATTTTGTGACAAGCTGTATGCATTCAAATGCATTCTCCTAGTAGTTCAAAAGCCTCAATGTATGCATAACAAAAATAAAGTTGTAAGCCAAGCCACTACCTTTTCAAAAAGGTGTGGGTGCTGTTTCGTTATCATTCTTTTTTTTTTCTCTCGTAGTGGCAATGCTAGTGATCTATTTTTAATAAATTTCTTAAAAGCTACTGATATTGATTGAATGCAGTTCATGGTGCAAATTTTTATCTGTGTAGTTGTTTTTTCATCAGCATCTTGAATTTTTATACCAGAATATATTATTGTTATCTGAAAATGCTGATGTTTAAGGTTTTTCCTTTTCTGTATAGGGAAGAGAAAACCACAGTTGATATTGTTAGACCATGGTCTATATAAAGAATTGGACTTCGATACTAGATTTAACTATGCTTCCCTTTGGAAGGTACCATCTTAATTACCTTAAACCAATGTTTCATAATTATTGCTTGTAAATTTTCTGTTGTCTGATTTAAGACTGATCTTTTGAGGTTATGATGTTTTGTTAGGCATTGATATTTTCTGATGCTAATGCAATTAAGGAAAATAGTGTCAAATTGGGTGCTGGAGAGGATTTGTATGCACTATTTGCCGGAATTCTTACAACGAGGCCTTGGAATAGGGCCATTGACCCAGCTGTTGATCATTTGGTTATACATGGCAACGACAGTGAGCGTTCAGAATTGAAGGTTTGGTTATGAAATTATTTTTCTGTTGATCTTGTCTTTCAGATGTGGAATGTCGGGAGTGAAGATTGCTTAACAGTAATATAGCTGCTTTCTTAGTTTTTAACATTTGCCGTTTGTTATCTACTTTCTTCAGATGTATGCATCACAGTATTTTCCTCAAATTTCTGAACTTCTAAGAAGGTTACCACGAGCCATTTTGCTGATGCTGAAGACAAATGACTGCTTACGAGCAGTAAATAATTCCCTTGTATGATGTTAAAATCTTACCTCTTTATTGTGTCATTTTTATTCATAAAGTTACCATGGATAGTGTGTTGAGAAAGCCAATAAAGTTGAGAAGGGAGCTAAAATTACAAAGTAAACATAAACCTGAGTCTTGACTGGAGCTGATATGCTGTGTTAGGACTTGCAGTATTGGAATGTTTTGAGCAAGAAACATTTGTCAAAAATTGAACTGGAGTGTTAGCTAGTTGTTATTAACCAAGATTTTAGCTTTGCAATTGCCTTTGAACAAGTGAAATAATTTTGTGCAAGTAGCTTTATGCTAAAAGTTATTGATATATACTGCAAATATAAATATTGGATATTTTATTGACTGAATTTATCCATGCAGTTGCGTGGTTCTTCTCTTGAGACCTTTATCATTGGAAGAGTTTCCTCCAAAGCTGTTATTGTATACAGTGTATACAGTGCAAAAAAATTAGTGGATCAGGGTAATAACATTTTCGTTAACGTAGGGGTAATCATGAATCCGAATGGTCATAGACGCATTGACTCAAACGAGTCTTAAGCAGTTACATGATATTTTTATGGATTTGCTCCACCTAGAATAATATAACTTTGTACGATGAGAAAATTTTGGTAGAGAAAGTTCAGCCTGGAGGGTTGTGTATGTCAAAAAGAAGTGTAATCAATCTGCAATTTGATTGTTTGATATACATTCGAATACGGAGGACAAATTCTAAGTTTGAACTTAGGTAATAAAATGGAGTTTTTGTCAACTGACCTATTGTTAAAAAATTATATTTACCCAATAAGAGTGGATGAGTTAGTAAGAAACGTTTTCGCTTTAATCAGAGATCTCGGATTGAAGTTTTGAATACGCCGTTAGTTTAAAACTTTTGAGAGGATTGCGGATACAGGTGATTGGAAAAAAAAATCATATTTCTTAATCTATGACAAAAGTAATTAAAAAAAAAAACAGAATAACATGAATTTGTAGAAAGAGAGAAAAATTGACAAAAAAAACCCGAAAAATTAGAAATCCATACTAAAACAAATATCACATTTTAAAAATAACATGTCAAGTTCGCATGTATTAAGAATGACACCGTATGTTTGCCACATATTAAAAATACCATTTTTTGAAAACGCGGGAGAAATTGAATTTTTTTATGAGAAATTGATTTTTTTTAAATCTAGATTGTGTTTTGAGTTTACAGCGGTTCACAATAGTTGACAAATAGACTACAATTCATATTTTCAAAACAAAAGTGTACATAATTATTTAATTGTTTTCTAGTAATTTTAAACCAATTTTTTCTTTAAAAATATTTTTTTTCAGTGTTGATTTTGAAGTTCACAATAGTTCACAAAATAGTGTATATAATGTTGTGCATTATTGTGAACTATTTTAAAATGGTTCACAACAATTCATAAAATAGAGTATATTTTTCATATTTTTTAGTTTCAAATACTTTTTTAATTTTTGACATTTACAATAATTTACAAAATAATGTACACTATTTTAAACAGTTAACAATAATTTACAATTAGAATACACAGTTTACATTTTTTTAATTATATATTTTTTTAATTTTTTACATTTACAATAATTTATAAAATAATGTATATCATATTTATATTATTATAAATTATTTTAAAACAGTTCACAACAGTTAAGTTTTTGCAATAAAAACTAAAACATAAATAAACTTTATTAAGGTACTAAAATATGAAAGTATAAAAACGAAATTATTGACAAGGGTAAAATTGTCAAAAGCCACCAAAGAAACAACAGCTAAGGTTTCATGCATCAAAGAAACAGCAGCTAAGGTTTCCCGCATTAAAGAAACGACAACTTGGATCAGACGTCGCCCGATAGGATGAGCAACAGTGGAGCGTCGACGGCGTCCGACAACACAGCGAGATCAACCGACAACGTAGACAGAGGTGCGACGGAGACAGAGACACGATAGTTGAGAGAGCGAGAGAGAAGAGAGCGGCGGACGAGAGAGCGATGGAGGAGGGAGCGACAAACGCGGGAGAGAGAGAAACAGATCCGCCAGAGGGATCGACCAACGAGGGCGAGAGAACGCGAAGACGGAGAGAGAAACATATCCGACGAACGAGCTAGCGACGAAGAGGGAGAAAGAACGCGAAGAGACGAAGGAGGAGGAGGATGGAGGCGGTCAAAAGAGGAGGAGAGGAGCGGCAGAGTTAGTGGTCAGGACGGCGGCGCGACAAAACTAGGTTTGCGGTGCGAGAAAGAGTGAGAGAGAGAGAGAGAATTGAAGAGAGTTAAAAATTAAATAAATAAAATAAAATCACCAATGCATATTGTTAAAACTAATTTCCCGATTCAATATTTGAAAATATACTTTCTAAAAGTGAAATATGTGGATCTATTTATGAAAATAGTAAGAAAAAGCACCCTGCATAATTAGAAACAAAAAACAGTAAACATTCATAATAAGTCTACCTACCAACCGCAGCAAGAGCAATAAATGAAACTGCACCGTCTCTCTCATTGCATGAAGCAATAATTACGGACTGAATGGAGTCGTGTATGAATGAGTCTATTGCTCCCAATCTTCCGCTACAAGAGGAAGTGACACAAGGCGGCAGTTGTGGTCGCACCCCTGTGATCCTCTCACCACCAATTTTTCTTTACACGCAAAAAAGAAGAAAATAAAACCAGAGAGAGAGAGAGTCACGACGACAGAAACATACAAAACATGGTGGGACCCTCACGGCCACAGTTCGTTCTCTTTGGATCCTCCATTGTCCAGTTGAGCTTCAGCCATGGCGGTTGGGCCTCCATCCTCTCCGACATTTATTCTCGCAAGGTTTCTTTTCACTTTTTTTTTCAATTAATTGATTTTTTTATATTTATTCTACTCGATCATGGAAGTACTGTGATTGCAGGCTGATATAGTGTTGAGAGGTTATTATGGTTGGAATTCCCGGCGCGCCGTACAGGTTCTGGATCAAGTGTTTCCCAAAGTGAGTTTTTGTTTAATTTATGTTTCGATTTTATGTTTCTTTTCTGAATCCAAATGGAGCTTAGTGTTGTCACTGTGTTTATATAGGATTCTGCAGTACAGCCATCTCTGGTGATAGTCTATTTCGGCGGGAATGATTCCATGGGACCTCACTCGTCCGGCCTTGGCCCTGATGTGCCTCTCCATGAGTATGTTGACAACATGAGAAAGATTGCTGTTCACCTTCAGGTTGTTTCTTTGGTTCTTGTGAGATTTGATTGGCATTTTGATGAATTTCATTGTTGTGTTCATACATAAAATTTTTAGTCTCTTTAGGTGCCGGAAGAGTTGTTCTTTCTGGGATGTTATTTAGCGCTTGGTTGATTGATTTACGTAATTGTCTTCTATGCTGGACCAGGCGTGTTGTTTCGTGTTTGTTCTAATTAAAGATTTTATAAGGTCAGGGTCTTTCAGATTCTACGCGTATCATTTTTCTCAGTTGCCCTCCAGTTGATGAAGCCAGAGTTCGTAGTAACACAAGGTACGCTTGTTAATGACTGCACTATGATGTTGTCCTTGTGTTTTCTTGCAAATTGTAGGATTTCTGATGTTTTTATTTTTCATGAATCAGTGGAATTTTTAGCGAGCTTGTTCGAACTAATGAGTTGTGCCAAAAGTACTCCGCTGCATGTGTGACATTATGCAAGGAAATGAGCATCAAGGTTGTTGATCTTTTTTCTGCACTTCAGAAAAGAAGCGACTGGACAACTGCTTGCTTTACGTAAGCTGGTTATGTTTTCATATATTCCTTTGTTTCATTCTTTACCCTGTGTTTCTTTATGAAACCGAGATACGGCAGGGTGAAAGCATATTTATTTCAGTGCTACGAGTTTGTTTCCCTTTCCATCTATGGTTTCATATTTTATTTGTTCCTTTTTGTTGGAACATTAGATTTCTTGTTGGTTTACTGTTTTGTTTATATGGAGAATTGTTGTTTTTATATGTTAGACGTAAAAACATGGAAGTAGAAGGTTATCTCTGCATTTCTGGAGCAATCATATTGTCCTACACAATTTGTTGGACCTGTTAAGGCTGTTGCAAAGGGTAACTAGATAGTTGAAAAGTAGCTTCACCTGCTCTGTTAGATTACATTAGTATCTTAGGTAAAAATAGTTGTGGCTGACTTGGTGTATTTTCCATATATGTTCCATGGTATTATTTAATTTGATTTGCAAACACATCTTGCATCCCAAGTCTTGCCATCCAGATGGGTATTGAGTGTTGTCTAAATTGATGAATCTATTCTCTAGATTTGGACAAGTTACTCAATTTTATTTCATATATGAATCGTAAGTATTGCCAGTTTGTTTAGGTAGTTATGCTAAGTTCTATACTCGAGTAGGGATGGTAGTGAAACTGATAGTGTTTGGAAGACACGTTGATGTTTTTTTCTAAATGTTGATATCTTTCTCGAGTAAGGACTGATATTACTGGTTACATTTTATGCAAGAATTTTCCAGTTCTACTTCCCAATTCATGTTTAGCCATCAACGAGGCTGAGTTTTAGGGTTAATCTTCTAATTCTGTTCAACAATTTCTTCTTTGCAACAGAGATGGCATCCATTTATCAGCTGAAGGAAGCAAAATAGTTGTGGAGGAGATACTGAAGGTGCTAAGAGAAGCTGATTGGGTACCGTCTCTACACTGGAAGTCAATGCCAACAGAATTTTCAGAAGACTCACCGTATGATCTCGTCGCTGCCGATGGGAAAACAACACTGAATGCTTCCCAGTGGACATTCTACAGGGAGGTGCAGTGGGACTAGGTGGCAGAACTGATATTCATACTTTAGTTTACTCTGCTATAGTCATCATCGTAGAACTTGGGTATTTTATCATCTTTCAACATATTGATGTTCGAAGCCACGTGAGGTTAGATCTAGTGGTTGGATATGTGAGTTGTAGAACACGAGATCAAGAATTCGAATCCTGTTGTACGTGTTCGAGAACAGTAAGAAGAGACATTTTACTGCACTAGAATAGATAAATCATATAGCTGCAATTGAAATTGGTGCTTGCGAATTCCATTGTCTCCTTGTACAGCAGTATTAAGCAGGTTGCTGCGATATAATATTAGAGCTGTGGGAGGGGACGGCTTTTCCAGGCCACTAGTGTTATCAAAATCAATCATTGCATTTGCAATTTTGCAAGGGGTCATTTAACTTTGTTCTTGTCTTTAAGTATTTTTGTATGTCAGTATTTTATAATTCGTTTAAGGAATTAAAATTAATTTTTTTTTATTTTAATACCAAACGGTGTGGTGGGAGTCTTCTATAAGGGTTTGAATCTAATCTCTTTATGGATTGAAATTCTCAAGTCTGGCTCGAGAGGCATGGAAAAAATATCTGATTTAATTTCAAATTTAACATATTAGTCCATCTAAAAGAATAATTGTTCATCATAATTCTAACTAGTTGGAGACTTACGCGATACAGTAGGATTTGAGGCGAATAGAAATAAATATATATCATTATATTTAAATGTGGAAATGAAATTATAGTGTGACATTTTTTGTTAATGTAACGAATACATTAACATTTTTTCTTGAGAATAAATGTATGTATCAGTCGTATTGCGTGTACAAAATTTGAGACAGTGATATACATGAGATTAAATCATCTCATTAATTAGTATATAAATATTATTTTAACTGTTTATTTAAATGCAACATTTTTCGTTTCAAAATAAACTTCTTGACTTTTCTATTGAAAAAAATTACACATAATTCATATTTCGGCTACAAATTTCGAAAACCTCTTTATATACAACATTTTTCGTAGAATTGCTCGAGTTGCTTTTATTCTCATAGATGAGTGAATATCTTCAATCCATCTCTACTTTTTACTATTTGTTCATAAACGACCTAAATAACACATGGAAATTTTATGTAAAATAATACGAATTCTAAACTTCTATTATTTTTTTTTTAAATAACGTCAACATAAATTATATCGCTCTCTCAATTACTTGGCCCAAAGAATCTTCTCCGAAGATTCTTGACTAATTCTGTTGTTGAATCAGACATGACATGATGCAAACCGGACATGAAGATAGGATAGACGAAGAAGCAATTAAAATCAGAGACAATCTGTTCCTTTAAGGGTAATTTTCGGTGATTTATTTCGAGATAATAGATCCAAAACTTTCTGTTCTTGTTTCAGTTTGTGCGTTATGTGTATAGAGCTGTAGCTTACTTTCAGTTTATATGTTTAGGGGATGGGTAATTTTTGTTGACAAAGATGGTCTTTGAAACAGATGATAGTGAAATAGATATGGATCATTGTAGTGTGAAGGCAGAGGAAGACATCGCGGAAGCTACTGGACCAAATTAATAGAACCTGTACCATCGATGTTGGCTTTGATTTAGGTTTGATTTCTTCCTTTTTTTAGGGTTTTTGAAGATTTCTTTTGGGTGCCAATTCTCATTTGCATGCGTTGTCTGATATGAGTTCTTAATCAGTTAACAAAATGCCACGACCTCACTTCCAAGTTAACAATGGGTTGTGTAAGGTTGGGATGATTTGAAAAAAATAAATAGCTTATATTTTAATAAATTAGCACACGAATCAATCACATTTTGTTAGTATTTTCTGTTATTGTCTTGATATATCCAATGAGGTATTAATTTCAATTGATAATGTAATTCATTTATTTTTTTCATTTTCTCTGATTGTTTCAATGTTCGGTAAAAGTTGAGTCTTGGTAATTTTTTTTGAGTGTGTGTGGGTAATTGGACTTATATGTCGATAACATGTGAAAATTCAGATTTGGTGAATGTGTTTGAAAGAAAAGCAAAGTAGAATCATTTTTTTAGGCTTAATATATCCCACTCTATGATTTTCTCGCTGCTTCTTCAATGTTTCAGAGTGCAGATATGCAAAGTTAAGGTGTTCTTTTAGATATATGATAAATGGGCTTCGAGGTCATGTGTGATACATTTTCTGTTTTCCTCGTTACTGTTTTCCAATCAATAAAAAACCACTGTGTATAGCTGAGAAAAACTGGGTATTTCCTATTAATAAACTCTAACTACAATGAGAAGAAATTTGATGTGAAAAAATTTACATAGCTCTTGCATTCTTTAAGCTATAATTTTCTACCTAGATTTATGGGTTGAAGTTTAATTAATATAATTATCTCACATTTGCAATGACACTTTTATTTGTGGCAATAATGAGAAAGTTACTGATTTCAGCTATAAGAAAGTTTTTAAGTGCCTAAAGGAAGCAAACACATACATGTTGGAGATTTTTTTGGGTCTTGCCTTTGATGTAGTTGAGAGAGTTGAGAAGAGAGAAAATGAACACAAGATTTAGAGTGGTTCGACCAACTTTGTCAACGTTCACTACCTAAGTCTACTTAGATTTTTCACTATAACGATGATTGATTACGACTCAATTCAACAAGGCCTTACAAAGATGTTGATTCCCGGCTTAACACCTCCAAAACCACCTTCAATTTCAAGTTAAGTGAGAACCCTTACAATACTTGATTCTGGTTGAAGAATAAACCAATGTTGATTTCTCTCAAGGCTCACACCTCTAAAACCTTTACAATGTTGTTTTCTAAAGTTCACAACAAACATTTCTCATACCCAGTGACGAAGCCAGAAACTCTTGGACGTGGGGGCAGTGGCGTAGTGGTGAGGAGGCGTAGCGGACGACGGAGGCAGGAGGTCGAATCGTCGAACTCGAAGTTTGGAACTGCAGAACGAAGAAAACGAAGCGACGACATTGCAGTCTTGCAGAGCCAGAGGGGAAGAAGAAGGGACGGAGGGAAGATGACCCAGGCTTGGGTGGGGCAAAGGTGGGGGATATAGGGGTTCCTCCTCCGGCGGTGGGGCCGGCAGCCCACACTCGCCCCAAAGTGTTTAT
>CAODLS011824300.1:0-14338 GCA_948243855.1 Flueggea neowawraea | reverse complement strand
TGGGCCCTGATGTAAAATTCTCTTATGCATCTCACAAGGCTGTTGACGAGTACAAGGAGGCTAAAGCTGTAAGTTGATTCGAACTCTTGACTTTAGTTACTTGTTTATTTGTGCAAGCATCTCATCAAGTAAGATTAAACTAAACAATTTTTTTTTTGCTACTCTACAATCTATATAGTATCTGTACACCAAAGGTGGTTTGCATAAGTTACTTATTGTTTTGAGTGCTAAGAATTTATTTTGGAAATGAAATATTGTCTCAACGGACATTTGTTGACTAGATAATGTGTTTGAATTGGGGGACTTCGATTATTGCTGATCCCCTATTGTTTAATGAGAACTATACGCGGTGTTTGAGGCTTTGAGCTGGTTTCTTGTTTACCAAAATAGTACTATGTTTTGTTGATAAGAAGTCGCTTTTATTTTGTTTAAAATGCAGTTGGGTATTGACACTGTGCCAGTTCTTGTGGGTCCTGTTTCCTACTTGTTGCTATCAAAACCAGCCAAGGGCTTGGAGAATTACTTCTCTCTCCTTTCTCTACTTGACAAGATCCTTCCTGTCTACAAGTAAAGACTTGGACTTGTTCATTTTAACTTGGTTATTATGGAGCTGTGGCATGTCTAGACAGCTTAAATAATTGGGCATTTGAGAACCTCTAATGATGTATGCTTCATTTCAGGAAGTTGTGTCTGAGCTAAAGGCAGCTGGTGCAACCTGGATCCAGTTTGATGTACCCAAGCTTGTGATGGATCTTCAAGCTCATGAGTTACAAGCATTTATCCATGCTTACTCTGAACTGGAGGCATGAGTTTCTGGTTTGAATGTTATCGTTGAGACATACTTCGCTGATGTTCCAGCTGAGGCATATCAAACACTTGCATCTTTGAAGGGTGTTACTGGATTTGGATTTGATCTTGTCCGTGGAACAAAAACTATTGATTTGATTAAGGCTGGATTTCCTTCTGGTAAATACCTCTTTGCTGGTGTGGTTGATGGAAGGAACATTTGGGCTAACGATCTTCATGCTTTCCTTGAAACACTGCAGACTCTTGAGAGCATTGTGGGAAAAGGTTCATTTATGTTCTTTATTGATTATTTTAATGCAATTCTTTATCTATGTCACTTGTGCATAATGTTGCTCTGTTTTATCTGTTCCACAGAAAAGCTTGTGGTTTCTACTTCTTGCTCTTTTCTCCACACAGCAGTCGATTTGGCAAATGAGCCTAAGTTGGAGAAAGAGATCAAGTCATGGCTTGCATTTGCAGCACAGAAAGTGAATGAAGTAAATGCCTTAGCCAATGCACTTGCTGGGAAAAAGCATGAGGTACTTCCTTTAGCTCATGTTTCTATACCATGTTAATGATTAATTTGCAATTAAAAATTTGTTGTCCTTATTAGAAGAGTTGACCTCTTCCTATCAGGGAAAAAAATCATATAACTTGCTGCAAAAACTTATTGCCCCACCATTAAGGGTGTTTAAAGCCTTTTATTTCCTTTTACTTTTTATACAGGCATTCTTTGCTTCCAATGCAACTGCTCATGCTTCAAGAAAATCCTCTCCGAGGTTGACCAATGCAGAAGTCCAAAAGGCTGTAAGTACTTATGATACTATGGCCAGCTTACTATTTTTTTTTGTTTTTTTCTTTAATGTTGCTGCTTTATCTGGCCTTATCTAACTCTAGACATTGTCCTTTTTATCTTAGGCTGCTGCATTGAAGGGTTCTGATCGCCGTCGTGCCACAAATGTAAGTGCAAGACTTGATGCTCAGCAGAAGAAGTTGAACCTCCCAATTCTTTCTACCACCACCATTGGCTCTTTCCCCCAAACCATGGATCTTAGAAGAGTGCGTTGTGAATACAAGACCAACAAGTGAGGACATGTTGCTCTTTTTGTTTAGATTGGTTTCAAATATAATGTCCGGAACAATAGGATCTCAGAGGATAACTACGTGAAGGCCATCAAGGAAGAAATTAGCAAAGTTGTCAAGATCTAGGAAGAGCTTGATATTGACGTTTTGGTACACGGAGAGCCAGAGGTGAGTGTTTCTCTGCAAGAGCCAAGTTCTTTTGTCGTGACGAATTCTGATCCATTTCCTCCTGTTCATCAAACAGATCATTTATTTTGGTTTTAGCTTTTTCTTCTTTTGCATTGTAGGGGAATGACATGGTTGAGTACTTTGGTGAGCAATTGTCTGGTTTTGCTTTCACTGCAAATGGATGGGTCCAGTCTTATGGTTCTCGTTGCGTCAAGCCTCCTATCATCTATGGTGATGTGAGCCGCCCCAAGGCCATGACTGTCTTCTGGTCATCAATGGCTCAAAGCATGACAAAGAGACCAATGAAGGGAATGCTCACTGGCCCTGTTACCATTTTGAACTGGTCTTTTGTCAGAAATGACCAACCCAGGTCAGAAAGCATTTGCAACTTGTCCGGTGATTTTTGGCTTGCAGATTCTCCGACAGATTCTGACCTATATATTTGTCTGTTCTTAGATTTGAGACTTGCTATCAGATTGCCCTGGCCATTAAGGATGAGGTTGAGGATCTCGAGAAAGCTGGAATTACCGTTATCCAGATCGATGAGGCTGCTTTGAGAGAAGGATTGCCCCTAAGGAAATCTGAGCACGCTTTCTACTTGGAATGGGCTGTTCATTCCTTCAGGATCACCAACTGCGGTGTCCAAGACTCTACCCAGGTTATTTTTCTTTTCAAAGACGCACATTTATTTCAATTTCTCTCTTCTTTTTAAAATTGATTTTTCCATACATGGTACTCAAAATGATACTTTAGTGAACAATTTGTATTTGCCTATATCCTAAAAGTTCTGCCTCCGGTTATTTGGTTTTATGTTCTGTACAAGTGTATACGTGGCAACTTTTTTGTTGAATAAAAAAGATCCACTTGAATAATATGATGGATGGTATTTTGGGTGGATGGTAGCTTCAATTTGAAATGCTTTGTTGTGTTTTCAGAAAACAGATTGCAATATAAATCTACTTGCACTATTTGACTGAGTATTTGATATATTGCACAGATCCACACCCACATGTGCTACTCAAACTTCAACGACATCATCCACTCAATCATCGACATGGATGCCGATGTGATCACCATTGAGAACTCCAGATCAGATGAGAAGCTTCTTTCAGTTTTCCGCGAGGGAGTGAAATACGGTGCTGGTATTGGCCCTGGTGTTTACGACATTCACTCACCCAGGATTCCATCCACAGAAGAAATTGCAGACCGTATCAGGAAGATGCTTGCAGTTCTTGAAAGCAACATCCTTTGGGTCAACCCCGACTGTGGTCTTAAGACCCGCAAGTACTCGGAAGTTAAGCCTGCTCTCAGCAACATGGTAGCTGCCGCCAAGCAACTCCGCACCGAGCTTGCCAGCCCCAAGTGAGCTTCGAATATGCAGAAAGGCCAATTGCCTTTTTTACATCATTTGAGTGGGGAAAATTATGTACTAAAGATTGAAGAATAAGTGGCTTTTTGTGAGATGAGTTTTCTTCCTGTTTTGGGCTTTACTTTTAATTTAGGAGGCACAAGTCATGTATCCGAATGATCTGTTCTTCAAATTTTATCCTTATTCGCCTTCTTGTTCTTTCACAAATATGCTTGATTTCTTTCCGGTTGATTTCTTTCCGGATAAAAGTTGAAGCAATTAACGTCAAGATTGCGAAGTATAAGAAGCAATTCACCATTTGTTCTCGGAAGATTTATACAATAAAAAAAATCATCAAATGTGTGATTACAACGTAAGAGATTACAGACCAATCAATTGTATTCCTGATATGAAATTTGTTTAATTATTTTCAAGCTCTTTATTTAACTTTAAAATTTGTAATATGTTTGATTTAACACAATTTATCTTATAAGATGATACGAACTGGTGCCGGGTTCTTCTAGTTCTCAGCTTCTCCACGAAGTCTGTAAGCAGTTTTCGCATACATACAGATAACCAGGACTAACAAAGTGGCCATCACCAAGCTTGCTGATTGTCTAGGCTTCTTCATCTCTGCCGTCAAATTTGCAAGAGCCTTCTTATAACCTCCTAAATTACACTTACCACTATCACTATTCATTCCTTCCTCATCGGTTATGTCTCCACCAACATTTCTATGATTCTCTGAGGTTTTTGTGTCCTGTTCCTGTCCTGCTTCAGTCAAACCATCATCAATGTTCTTATTGTACTCCAAATTTGTTTGCCGATCCTTTTTGAGAGACTTCGGAGTATCACCATTTGCTATTTGATCGTCAGGATTGATCTTTGAAGGAAACTGTTGATCAGTTTTATGGGTTTGTTCAGTCGTTGGAGGTCGCCGCAGTTCGGTGGGAGGCTTTTGAGACCCTGAGGTTTCTGCAGCTGCTGATGGATTTGCAGGTTGCTGTTGTTCTGCAGCAGGAGTGATACCATTGATTTTCTTGGGGTGTTTGACATGAAGTATACCTTTCTCGAACTTGGCACTGATTTTATTCAAATCATAGTTTGATGAAATAGGAAATTCCTTCTTGAATCTGCTCCATTTGTTTTCACCAACTGGTCTTTCTCCAAGGATCCTAAGTTTTTGAGCTGATGTTACCTGAACTTTCAGTTGGTCCTTCCTGAAACCTGGAAAAATTAACAATTCATGAATCCGAGAAAATATTAATGATATGAGTTTGTCATGTACAGAGAACTATGAACACAACTTCAAACTTTCTAGAAATATTTTGAAAAACAAATACAATTTAAATGCATATAATTAATCCTAAACTGGAGTACTAGTACTATATAATATTTAGGATACAGTATTTTGTTTGTTTGTCGTAAATTGCAGAAACAGATTACAAAAATAAATTATAAAGTGAAAAAGTGGCGAGAACGAAGACATATACTTGAACAATGAATACGCAATATAAAGATACAATTAACAAACACACCTGATCATTTTATTTATGAGATTACCAATTATAAGTATAATCGATCAATTGTTAATATGTACCTGGCAAATATACGAGCAAGGTGCCATGTTCAATATCTTGTACCCAATCTGAAGTTGGGTCGAAATCTTCGTAGACACGGCTAAGTTGATGCACTGGCTTCGTATCCATGTCGAGAATTGAATCCAAATGATGAGGATAATACGTTTGTGAGCGAAAGTGAAAGGTTCAACATTTTGGTTTTATAGTTGTGACTTATGATAAAGCTTAGATGTGATGTGAATAGAACCTAGTTCCTTCAAGGGCATGTTTTTTTTGAATAGAGTCATTCCTATTTCTTTCTATTCCTTTTTTTCTTTTTCGGTCTTTCAGTTATTTCTTTTCTTTTATTTTTTTTTCACGCTTTTCTCTTGCTTGAAGAAGTTTTTATTGGAATAAGTTATGTTATTGTTTTCACACTTACTTTTATTATGTAGTCAAATTTCTATAATAAATTGCGCATTTGTATTTATGTAGTCCGTATGGCTTTCTTTCCAAAGTTTCTTTTAGATATGTTGTTCGTCTGTGCGAGGACTCGATTCCCATATATGCTTTGGAGCCCTGCAGTCGGTCTTCCCATGTACGAGGCAAACTAGAAGTTATTTGTTTCCTTTGTATTACACATTTTTTGATCCAATTAAGCAAATTAAAGGCAATTTTTTTTTGGACTCTTCTAGATAAAAGCATTTAGAAAAGAAAGAAACGCACCAGTATGTCTGATCCCACTAGTTATTAGATTATGAATTCTAACCGCTTATATATTTTTCATTATTTATATTTTTTTGATGTGAGATTCTTTATCTGTTTTCCTTTTACACTTGCACACCCAACTTTTCAATATGTAAGTATGAATGATAATTGAATTGCACTTATGTATGTGTGAAAAACTTAAAAATAACGAGGATCCATTATTCAATTTTTTAGGATTTTTGGTAAAGTTATGATTTCAGGTCTATTTGTGTGTTCTTCTACTAGACTCATGCATAATGCAATTCTACTAAAACTCCTTAGATCCAACTTGTGGCATAAGAAACAATGGTTTAGATGGTGACTCTAGTGAAGGTCGTAGTTTGGTGTGAGTAGGCTAGGTTGTAGATTGAAGGGAATACTAATGGCCCATAGGAAGAGCTTTTAGATAAAATTTTACATTAGTACATAAATTTTTTTTGTAGTGCTCTAAGCAGTTTCTGCTATTGGGGAGCAAAACTAAGCCCAATGTAGAAGCGATTCACATTTGAAGAGGATAATATTGAGTATACAAGTGTGAATGATAATTGAATCCCACATTAGAAAGTTGTGTTGTTTGTGAAGGTTATTTAAGCAACAAAGTCCCACAACCCAATGTCTTAAGATTTTGGACAAATATGTAGTGTCAAACCCATTTTGAATTTTTTTTTCACTAAATTCACAAGTGATGTAGTTTTTCCCAATGCTCTTTGTGACCAACACCAACAAACTCATGTGATGAGGGTCATCTATATAAAGACTTGAACTTGATTTTTTAATTGATTGAAACTATAACAAAAAAAATTGTAGGACTACCACTAATCTCTTTTTTGTTTAAAAATAACGTACTTTTTTTTTATGTATGTAATTATGTGTGTCTTAGAATTTTTTTTTCAGTTGTAGATAAAACTATCTATTCCATTTCTAGTTTCAAATTATATATATTTGTTTAGATAATCCCACTTTTGTTATAATGATATAACAAATCCTTTTATTTTTCAATTGTGATATCAAAATGATGAGATCCTTGTGGGTAATACACGAGAACACAAACACAAATATTGTGAGTTGATATTTAATGTATCATTAAGTGTGAAAAGCATACTGGACAAAGAAGTAAACTACTTACATAGGTATTTATCTTAGTTTTGTTAGTTCGTTGAGGCAAAAGCTAAGATAAGATTGAGTTTGAATGTAGAGAAAGAACGCCAGCACGTTCATAATCACAAAGACAGTCTTACATTTTACAATTGTGCGTTTATTATAAAAAGTAAGAAAGATGTACAAAAAAGGACTATGTCATAGTGTAAATCCTTATGTTAGATTAGTAATGATCTCAAGATAAGATGAGAAACTATTAACATGTTCTGCCTTAAAGTCAAAGGTAGTCCTGGTGAGGAATGGAGTAAGGTTAGATGACGTAATACATAGTAACCGAAGCTTCTATGAGGTATTTATAAATATAAAATCATGCACTCCTCCAAATGAAGAAAAAAACATCACAACACATGAGCTTACTATGTGTGCTATATACGATTATAGGGATCGAAAAGGTTATAGAACAAACGATCTTACTTTTCCTAGTATGAGACTCTATCATGAATATATAGTTCTTGGTACTACCTACTATTAGAACCCTTAACACATTCAAAACGTGTAGTTGAGTTTGGCTATTTTGGTATGCCATCATGGTCATTATTGATCCTACCAAGCGTGACATGTTAGGCAATCGAACTTGGCTATGATGGGTTGTCTGGCGTAAGAAAGAAGTTCGTTTCTATATACATTTGCAAAGCCACCTATCATGTAGTATGTCACATGATGTATAAACTTTGAGCAAAACTTTCATGAGATCAACAAGTTCACAAGTTAATTATGAGCTAGGGAAGGGCATACGTCTTGGCATTTTGTTGTTACATACACTTTGGTAAAATAGAGCAATCTCATAAGAGACACCTTTTAGCAGGATTTAGTTATAAACTGTTATATATTCCTAACATGTGTATAACAATTATGTTTTCGTTGTATACTGGTCCTGCTGTCTATTTGCTTGTACGGTACAAGATCTAGTTCATGATTGGATATAGTTCCATCATGTACCATGACGAGTTATGATTCAATTATGTTCGAGTATGAGATGTTGAAAAAAATAGCCCTCTCACGACAGCTTGAACCAAACCTGGTTCGGTCAAAGTGCAAACCATGATTGTAGCTCAATTCAATTGGCAAGCCCAATTGAATTAGTTATGTGAGAGGGCTCTACAACGAGTGTAGAAAGGCTAATATGGCTTAATTATATAAGGGGCTATCTAAACCCTAATTAGGGTTAGTCTCTAAGCCACTCCACTTACCATATAACACACACGCATATAACATCCTCTCAAAAAGAGATAGGAGGTCGGCGGCCTCTAGGAGAAAGGAAGAAGATTTCACCCATTTCATCTCCATTAAGATTTTTGCTTCGATTTATGTGTGACATTTAGATTGCAAACGAGTGGAGCACTGTTGTTCCTAACACGACAATAGTTTGGTCGAGAGATCGACACATGAACGTGATTCTTGTTTCCTATTGATTTTCACTGTGTATTGAGGTCAGTAACTCGAACCCTTTTGGTTTGACTTGTCTTTATATTGTTAGTCGGTTAGACCTATAGATATATTCAGTTTTAATGAAGATGGTACTTAACTACGTTTTTCTTATTATTTTGTTTTACATTTTTTATGATGCAATTGAAAAATAGGTCGCATTTGTCATTTATTATATCTTGAATATGTATTGATACATAATTCTTCTTTTTTTTTTCTTTCTTTCAAACTTAAAGCTTTGGCTTCTTTTCTTATTAACAAACTCGCACTTTTTTTTTCCACGGAAAAACTCACTTTAGTTGATGATTGCTTATGGGGGATATTCATCTGAACGAGTGATTACAATTTGCAACATTCAATAGCACGTCTTTGGAGGCGAAGCACACATTCAATGATTCAAAGGTAAAATATATGATATATTACCTACAAACGTAAATAAATGGTATTTTTTTTAATGTTTACCTCTAAGTACTAAACTATATTTATTATTATAATAAGTTATCCATATTTTTTTGATATAACCACTCTAAGGTTACCACTTTTTTTTTTAAAAAAAAGAAAATAATGATTCATTGTTAAAAGTATACATAAGATGAGTCTTCTTTTTATATGAAAATTAAATCTTCTTTTTTATAAAATATGTTATAGTTCCAAATGATCTAAAGAAATTTAGATTAAATTTTTATAGATTGGCACCAGGTATACATTTGATATAAATTTAAAATATCAAAATATAATATATTAGATTAAATTTATTTCACTTCAAAATCTAATTCTAACAAAATATATCAAATCAGGAAAGATAAAAATTTTATTCATTTTCAAAATTTATTGTTATTATCAGATAAGTTTCAAACATACAAATTCAAATCAAATTAAAAAGAACATATAATTTTTAAATTATTTTAAAATTGTAACACCTTTTATTTTTTTATATATATTATTATAACTCAACAAAATAGTCTATTTGGAACAATTTTATTAATGTAAAATAGATTTTATTTTTAATAAATAAATATAATTTATTTTACATCAATATATTATGTTACGTTTTTCTGCTAGACTTATTAATAAACTATAGTAATATTCGAAGTGATTAATATTACAATTGTATTGTGAAAGACTCAATGAAAAAGGTATTATTTTTTTTTGTTTTTGATTTATCTAATTATCTTTTTTATGTTAATTTTGTTAAATATATTTTTAAAATTAAAAATATAGTTTATTCTTTAATTTCATATGTGATTATATCCATTAATTCTTATTAATTGAATTTATTATCTTTCAATTTGTATTATTAATGTATTTGATTAAACAATTTTTATTATATGTATTATTATCTTTCAATTTGATTAAACAATTAATTTTTCAATTTGTATTTAAAAAAAAAACAGCAGCAGCAAAAAACAAAGAAAAGAAAAGAAAAGAAAAGAAAAGAAAAGAGCCAAAAACGGAAAAGACCATCATTTTCACTCATTATCATTTCCTTTTTAACCCGACATCTCTTCTTCCATTTTCACTCCACACCCCGCCAAACTCACTCAATCTTCTCAATCCGTTCCTCACTTTCTCACCTTGCCTTTTTTTCGATTATTGCATTAAATCAAGGTAAATCTCTCATTTTTCTTCTCTTTTCTTCTTCATTTTTCTTGGAAAAACAAATGGGTTTCATTGGTTGACAGTTTTGAATGTGTTGGGTTAGTTTTGTTGATTTTTTGAATGAATGGGTGTTGATGGATGATGAATTATGTTAGATTAAGATTAGTAATACATGATTTGAGCTTGGATTTTGTTTAGATTGGTTTAAATGTAGTGTTTTGTGTTAAAGTTTATTTAAGTCCGAATTTTCAAATGAAAAATGGGGTGGAATGATGATGAATTTGGGTTAGATTTTGGTCAATCTTGGTGTAATAAACATAGAATTAAATGGGTTTGTGATTGATTTTAGAGATTGAAAGATATTAACGTAGTTGAGATTTTTAATTGGAAGAATAAATATTGAGTTTTCATAATTTATTGTTTATTTTGTGAAATTAATGAATAATTTTGATGAATAAAAATGATTAGGAGATGATTTAAGTGATTCGTGATAATGGGTGTTGGTTTTGACGAATTTTGTGGTATTTTTGAATAAATTTCTATCATAATGACTAGATTGTAAATTTTTGAATATTTGAGGTCTAAATTTTAATTATAAAATATTTGGAGGACTGATTTATAAATTTTAAAATTTTAGGGAGTGATGGGTAAATTTTTGTGAGTTTGGGAGTCATCTGAAATTTGCCGAGGTTATAGTGACTAAAGTGTAAATTGTAAAATGTTGAGGGACTAATTAACATTTTACGAGAATTTAGATTTTTGACAAGTGAGTTAGATACTTGTCCATAATAGGGGTTTCGAAGTTGCCGAGGGTTTGAATTCACATCTGCATCTCCTTGCATTTTTTCAGAATTTGCTACAATTACCATATTGACTCTGTTATGGTATGCCTGTCTTTAGTTTTGTTTGGTAATCAAGGTGATTAGTCATTCATCTGAGGTGTACGATTGGATTATTTGGCTTAGCGTTCAAGTGAGTGCGATGACTTTTTAAATATATAGATTGTCTTCTAAACTTATATCGTTTTGCTGTATCTGGATATTTATCTGAAATTTGAATAATTAAAGGATTGACTAATCTAAAAATCTAACTTATATGATAATGCTAAAATAAGAACTCTATCTTTTTAAAAAATTATTATATTACTTTTTTTGTAATAAATCTTTTGATATGCATGTTCGTCTGCTACTTATTGTGTATATTATATATTATTTTGATATGAGATGCCTAGTTACAGGGTATGTAGTTTTTGGTATACTAATGCTCTGTTAAGGCTCTAGTCACTAAGGTAATACGGTGACCTTATGTTCAACTAGACACACGTAATTTTTCTGTTTGGTGGCTTATTCCACAACATTTATTCTGTCTGTTTCTGGTCCCATTATTTGACTCTGCTATGTATGTAAATATATATTTTTGATGTAAATAATATTGTCTGACTGTATGGTATCTGCTTTAGATGCGAACTATTTTGGAAATGTTTTCAAACAAATTACTATGCATGTAGAGTGTATATTATATTATATGTGTATATAAGTGTGCGAGATTTTTAAACTGTTTTCAAAACAGTTTATGTGAGTTCCGAAAGTAATCTAGAGTGTCGTCATTCACTGAGTTTTACTCACCCTCACCCCTAACATTTTTCTGGCATACATTTGGCATCTAGCAACCGTCCAGCATCCTGATACTTAGTGAGACATTCCATTTGATAGTAATTGCCTTTTTGGTCGAGCTTTGTATATTTTTGTAGTAGAGCTTTATACCGGGTTGCTAGTAGGTTACTGAGGTACATTTTGTATTTTGGTTACTTGATTTACTAATATATATTTTCATACTCATTTGATATTATGATTTCATTTTGTTATACTTATATATATTTTCAAATATAACATGTTTTATATTTTATATGTGATGGTTTAATAAATGTTTTAATAAAAGAATAAATTTGGTAGAATATATGATTTTCTGAGACTTGCACGAGATGGACCGAGTTTCTTGTTTGGTTCGTCTCGTATGCCGATCATGGTCTGTTCTCGAGTCGTGAAAAAAATATTAAGTGATTAAGAAAATTAAGTTCAAGACATAGTACTATTAAAGTGAAATTGCACAGTTGGGTTGTTTTTTCAATTATTGAACTCATTTTTTTGTCTCTTTTGAACATGTTGAAGAAAATTACCTGAAATAGGGTGGATGGGAGCTTCATATGATCGTATTATTTAAACTCTTTGTAATGCATTGGCTACTTCAGTAATAGCTTTTGGAGCAATGTTTCTCTAAATGACGAGATATTCATTTCCACATATATGTACAACTGTGATGAGCCGGCAAAGTTAGTTACGGTTGTTAGTTCATTCTTCTTATTTTCTCGCCTAGAGTAGAAGCTTCCAGTGTACACTTCTTCTTCCGCTATGCTGTACACCTAATCATCAATGAATGAAATCATTCTCTGCTTCTCTCTAAACTCTCCCTTCAGTGCTTTACTTTGATCATCTTGTTACTAATTTCGCATGCTATTAAACATATCACAAAACTTTTGACTACTTATCTCAAGGATGTAAACAGTTTCAGTTTTTTCCTCAGTCTTCAAAAAAAAAAAAACTATTAAAATTTTAAATATAAAATAATGGCAAGCAAGTTACTTCTTTCGATTATTTGTAGCCATTTTTGCATATATTAAGAAAAAATGTAATATTTTTCAAGTAAATAATATTAAAAATAAATTTGATAAATCTGATAAATCACATAACATTGCGCGGGTTGAAATTAGTAAAACCAAAACCAGCAAACAAATATAACTTTAATCAGTATCCTTCAAATAAAACTATTAACAAAAAACTCAAATAAAAACTGAATGAAAACAGAATCAATTGAGTGATTTTTTGTGGATTCGGAATATAAATGCTCAATACTATTAAATTAGAATAGAGCTTTATATAATTCTCTACTTAAGTATTTTATATTAGGAGATATTTTCATATATCACATTTATATCTGTTAAAAATAAAATATAATCATATGTTTGTGAAAGTAAATATAATTATATGTTTATGTAATGACTCAAAGTTTTAATAATAACATCTATCACTCTCAAAGGTTGACGTGAGCTGGTAGAGGATGTTCCTGGTTTAAGCAAGGTCGGGGTTTCGACCATCGCTCGTGTATATAGCCGCTTTAAAAACTTACAGGGAAGAATTTTACCGCCTTTTGGTCTTACCCGGTTTGGTCTAAATTAGTCAAGTGCCCATTGGACTTGGATATTGGGCGGTCTTAACAAGAAAAAAATAATATCTATCATGTGCGCTCTTTTGATGCAATAATTATTTACAACGTGCTATAGTTGAAACCGATTCACAAATGTTAGCATTATAGATGCTACACTCTTTTGATTCATTTTGTTTGTTAGTGTACGAACTAGGTAGCTCATATTGTAGCACAACCTTCAGGTTTTATGTCAAGCTTACACTCTTGGGGTAGTGAAAATCCACGTTTTCTGTGTGGAGCTATTGCTGTTGGTCAATATTGAAGTATCCAACATATTCATTTCAAAAATACATATGTTGCCTAAAAATTCGAACAACAATAATGAAGAAAACTCAAATAATCTGAACACTTAGAAATCGTGAACGTCGCATTGAGACCTAAAAGCACAGAACAATAAGAGGTCAGGATGCTCACCGGGAGAATATCTTACGCTCAAGGTAGTAGCGATTTTAACAAAGTAACAATATGTGTTGGGAGTATTGCATACCTTGGCAAGTACCACTGACGACTATTTATAACTGGGCATTGATGAACACCATTAACTTTTCATAACATTCGTCAACAATGTCAATTGTAACGTTTCCGTTATAGTTTTAAATGCATTAAATGAGTTTTATTACCCATGACTTATCAATTACTCTCCATTCTTATATTCGGGTTTTTCGGAGATAAGAGTAAACATTTCCTCTTGATTTTCCTTTAATCGCGAGTCGAGTTTCAATGCTAGCATTTGAAGCCCTTTTGCAATTCTTCGTCGTTCTGGGGGCGATCTGTTAATTTTGTAGAATTGTAGGTTCACGAGTCCTCATTGGGATATTTGCCATGATTTGTACTGGGATCCCACCCAACTGACCCCAATCCCCTTGTCTTCTAACAGTTGGGCTGGTTACTCCCTCAAGCCCGTTTGACAATTTCATTTCTGGCCCGTTAGACTATTTTTCCTCTCTTTTCCTTTTTCTAAATCGGATCTCTTATTGATTCGGCAATTTTCGAGCTTGATTTTTGCTGCCTTTTCCTCTTTGATTTCATTTCGATCTATTCCAATTTTGCTGTATCATCAGATGCCCAAAATCCCGAGATTGATTCTTCAGAATTCTTCCTAATTGAGGCTCTTTGAAATCAAGGCTTTTAATTACCTTGTTGGGCTATTTTCTAGAGGAAATTGCACAAAAAGGACACTTTTTGAAATATTGGTTAAAAATAC
>CAODLS011824035.1:0-10636 GCA_948243855.1 Flueggea neowawraea | reverse complement strand
ACTCCAAAGATTGGTCAAGATCCAATTTTGAGATTACTAATATGAGTTGATATTGGGGTCAAACTCCAAGAGATTGTTCGAGTGAATTGTTGTACCTTTTCAAGTGAGATGGATCAACAAAGTACTTAAACGCTTCAAGATGCAGAAAAGCATAACCCATAAATGCCCCATGACTAAGAGCAAGTCTCTTAGCAAGTGCATGCATCCATAAACCTATGAGAAAGGAAGAACGTGTAAGGAATATTCTTCATACGAATGTCATGTGAATGTCTTATGTAGTCTACTAAAAAATACATGTGTTGATTACAAGACCATGTCTTGTAGTAATACCTAGGTATGTACAATGCCTAGAGTTTGCTATACAGTCAAGTTAGATAGCAAATATTGATCCAACACATAATAAGGTTGTTAGATAGCAGTGAATTAGATACTTGGATGCTTTAGCTGTACTATAAGGCATTGTATTATAGTAAAGAATTACGATAAAATGAGACACAGTTGCTATTCCATATGATGATTTGGATAAGGGAACCCATATCTGATTATGTGTTTTGGCTTGGTTGAAAAGTCACCCCATGTAATAATGAGGAACACATATAAGTGAGGCAAAAGAAGCTGAGACCATAGTTTCATTAGCTACAGTGCAATATGAAGGTTGGCTATAAAGTGGAGTGATCCACTTACCATTAACCACCTAAAGAACCCGCGACAGTCCTTAGTGGCAGTCTACTCCATACCATTTTCTTAAGGATCGAGAAGATCTATTATAAGTCTAAGCAAATTGAGATCAAATATCATTTTGTGAGACACTTGGTTGCACAAGGACAAGTGAATTTGAGTACAAGTTTCACAAGGAGAAGTGAACTTAGAAATGTAATTTCGTGCGAGACGTGATCATAAGATCTGTTAATAAAAGCATATAAGGAATAAGTTCCTTAAGACCTGCATAGCACATGAAATGTATAATCCCTTAAAACATGATCTTTAATAAGATCATTGTGGGCAATACACGAGAATAAATATTGAGAGCTGACATTTGTTGTAACACAAATGTTGAGAGTTGACATTTGTTATAACGTTAAGTGTGAAAGCATGTTGGACAGAGAATTTGTCGGATCATGGGTGATCAATATTAAGTTTCTTTTATGTTGTGATGATATGCAAAATATTTGACTTAGAGTTAAACACGTTGGAAAGCTCAAAATCACGAAACAAACTGTTGAATCAGTCAACGTACGTTACAATGTGTACAACGTACGTCACAGTGGGACACAACGTACGTTATTGTATATCAACGTACGTGAAGAAGAGCCAAAATGCAAACAGAAGCCACTGGAATGCTGAAGTGCCAATACAACGTACGTTAGGTGATGAAAATGTATGTCATCTGGAGATATGGCTATGATCAACGTATGTTAAGGAAGAACAACATACGCAGACCTGGAGAATTTGCAGACAACGAATACAGGCTTGGTACGACGCACGTCATGAATGGTCCAGAAGGTTGCAACGGCTATAAATGAACTCCAACAACTATTTTCTCTCTACCAACGGTAATATGGCTTAGAAAAGCTATAAATACATCAAGAAATGACAGAAAAACATGAATGATCATATACTTTCAAGTCCCAAACATTTTTTTCATTTCATCACCCCCAAAACACCAAATTCAAGCTAGAGAGAAGATTATGAGCGTCAATCAAACACTTGTACTCCTAGCATAGAGCTTTCACTTTTGTAAATTGTTTTGTAAAACTCTTTGAGAGTGGAGAAATGTTTGTTGTGCTATGAAAAACAACATTGTAATGACTTTAGAGGTTTGAGCCGAAATTAACCTTGGGTAGGCTTTAGAGGGGTGAGCAATAATCAACCTTGTAGGTCTTAGAGGTGTGAGCCGCAATCAATCTTGTTGGCCTTAAATGTGTGAGCCGCAATCAACCTTGGTGTAAGGCTTTGTTGGATTGAGCCAGAATCAATCATCGTTATAGTGGAAATCCTAAGTGAGACTTAGGTAGTGGACGTAGGCATGGTTGACCGAACCACTCTAAATTGCGGTGTTGTTTTCTCTCTTCACTCCAACTTGCTTTTTCTCTCCAAACTCAATCAAGGCATCCCCTGGAAAATTCTTCAACAGAAGTAACCCACTCACACCGGTGTTTACCTTATTTTTCCTAGTCCGTTGTGGGAATAACTAAGATGATGCTGATTTTGAACATAGAGAGAGATCGAGAGCATGTTCATAATCAAGATGTCGGCTTGCATCTTATAGTAATGAGTTCATTGTAAATAGGCAAGAAAAGTCGTATGAAAAGAGACATACGCCATAGGAAAAATTATTTTGTTGATCATGAATGATTAGATGCTAAAAATAGAGTGACTTTTAGCATTTTTGTCTTAAAGCCAAAAGTAATCCTGTCTAGGTATGAATTAAAGTTAAATGTCGAGATGCATCGTAACCAAAGTTTATGTGTGGTGATGACATTGTTGTATAAATATGCACTCCTCCAAGGGAAGGAAATAACACCACAACACATGATCATACCATGTGTGCTATATATACGACCATGGGGATGGGAAAATTTTGATAAATGATTTCATTTTTCCTAGTGTGAGACCCAGTTGTGAACATGTGATTATCGGTATTACCTACCCTTAGAATCCTTAACACATTCAAAACGTATAATTGAGTTTGGCTACTTTAGCTTGCCGTTAATGGTCATGATTGATTCGACCAAACGTATCAAGCTGGGCAAGTAAACTTGGCTATGTGGATTGTCTGGTGTAAGAGAGAAAGTTTATTTCTAGACGCATTTGCAGAAGTCTCATAAGTTTGCTTAGTCGACTCTCATGTAGCGTGTTACATGATGTGTGAAATTTGAAAAAGCTTTCATGAGATCGAGAAGTTCAAAAGCAATAATTGTGTGGTTACGAACTAGAGGAAAGACATACGCTTCCAGCAGTTTATGCTGATGTTACATACACTTTGGCAGAATAGAGTTTGTCTTCAAGAGACGTCTTCTAGCAGGATTGAGATATGAGTTGTTATATAACCCTAACAGATGTAAGTCCCAGTAAGGGGAATAGAATGACAATCCAAGAAGGGGGTGAATTGGATTTCCAGGAAGTTAAAAACTTTGTTGAAAACTTTTGTAAATTAAACCAAATAACAAAGCTTAAAACAAATAAAACAAACTTAAATGTGGAAGCAATAAAAATACCAATTCACAAATATAAAGGAAAGTAAATAGAGTAGGGAGAGAGAAATCAAAGCCCAATATTTATAGTGATTCGGTTATCTTGACCCATGTCCACTCCTTTAGCCTCAACTAGAGAATTTCAATCCACTATCAACCTTACTTGCGGGTGGAGGCAAAAAACCGTTACACCTTGTTTTTGTAGGATCAACAAGAAAACCTTTAAACCTTGTTTTTGCGGGCTCAACAAGAAAACTAATTCCCTAGTTGTTGCGGGCTTAACTAGAAAACCTTAATCACTAGTTTTTGCGGGCTCAACTAGCAAACCTGACCACTTATTTTTGCGGGATCAACAAGTCAAACCCAACTCTAGTTTTCTAAGGCTCACTAGTAACCACTCTTGTTTTTCCAAGGCTCAACAATGAAACCTATCTACCCCAAGCAAACAACCTTGCTTGATACAAGATAAACCCAATGGTATAACAGTTTTAAGCTCACACAAACTCAGAAATAAGTTTGCAAGTAAATAGCTCAAGTGGGTAAGAAAGGTATAAATGAGAGAGAAAATAAATAGCAAGTATAGCAAAATGTCTCTCTTATCTTTTCTATCTAGGGACTTCTATATACATGTCTATATACAACAACTCTAAAGAATATAGACGTTGAAAGCCTCGAAGTAACTGTTGTGAGATATTAAAGCCTTTTGTTTTAAATGACGTCATCTCCAATAACGTGCGTTCTTACTCATTAACGTGCGTTCTTTAGTAGGCCATCAGATATCAACATGTGCTATTGGCTATCAACGTGCCTTGTTGAAGTTGTAGTGCCTTCTGTTTAAAGACCATCCTTCATCAACGTTCCTTGCGAAAACACAAAATGCTTTCATAATCTATTCAGCGCGCCTTAAGGAAACCTTAACGTGGGTTGATCGAATCTTCAACATTCTTCAACGCACTTTAATGATCAACTGCGCACTCTAACGATCTCAAAGATCATTCCTTTAATTCTAACACATCTCGTACAAAACAGAATATTGAAATTTGAATTCACGAGGAGCGTATAGCAGATTTATCATCTTTTGAAGAACTCCTCGTCAATGCATGTTCTTTGTTTGAGTGGGAGATGTTGGAAAAAACGGTCCGTCCATGAAGGGTGAACCGAACTCGGTTGGTCAATGTGTGAACCAAGACCATGGACCGAGCCCAATTGAGGAGAAACAAACTCGGTTAGTCAAGATATGAACCGGGACGATGATCTGAGTAGGCCCTACAATCATGATCAGAGGTCAGAGAGAACAGTGGGAATGATCTGAGTCAGCAGCGTCGATTGGGTGCAGTTTACCTATGTGTTCCATAACGTGACCTGTGAGTTCGGCTTGTCAGGCAAACTAGGGTACCACTACAAAAATCAACGCGGATGGCTAGAGATCAATTTTCTCGCTAAAATGGCCGTTTTTTCTCTCTAATCACAATTAGCACACAAAAAACTGGCGAGAAACATGATTCTCGCTAGAAAGCGCCTCGCCGTTAGCTACAGATATACCTGTAACTCAACTATACTCCTTTTACTCCTTATTTGCAAGGTAATTATTTGCTTCTTAAAGTTCATACCTCAGACTTCGCACTTAATGACTTCAATATAGGTGAGGTAGCTAAAAGATAATTTTTTTTAGTGGATCAATGACAATATTGTGGGAATGATGTTTATAAGTGCTCACAGGTTAAACTGTCTTGACAGAATATACTTAATCGTGTTGTATTTTTATAATAGCTTTTCTCTATTTCACTAAGTCACTACTTTAGTGGTTTGGCCTCTCAATAAATATTTGACATACGAAAACAAAACTATTTTTATAAAATAATTTTCATAATTTTAAAAAATACTTCATAAAAGATATAATCAATTGCGCACTACGTAATTTTACTACATTTTTTTTGAAATCATAATTTTACTACATTTAAATAACTAAAAATCACACCTACATTTCATTTATGTAAAAATTAAAGGTACAATCGATTACACTATGTATCTAGCTAGTATTAATTCACATATTTTCTCTTTGAATTTTTTATTTAGTTTCTTTAACTTTCAAACTATTATTTGTCTTTGAATTTATTTCGACTTTCAATAGCAAGTTTTCAATTATTTTTTCTGCCAATCAATTTCATCATTGTGTTTTTTCTATTGTTTTTAAAGAAGCAAAAGAACTCAAGTGATGATTTTTGTCCCTGTGAATCATCCTCAATTGTTTGGTAGAAATTAAGATTTTTGAGTGCAATCTTAGTCCCAACAAATCTCATTTCATTCACAAATCCACCAAAGGGCGGCATGTCTTCCCAAATTCTAATAAAAAAATAGAGAACACCAAGTAATGCTCCGGTTTGAGATCAATTCGACTCTATTAGCATTCACCAATGTAGGAACATAATGCTCATCCACAATACATGGATGGATGCAATGCTCACTAAATATAGGATAAAATTTAGTGTCTGAAACGATTTTAATGGCAAGATTCCGATTTACTTCAAACCATTGCGATCCTTTTCGCCAATCAGTTAGATTTACGGTTGGAAACATTTTTGGGTTGTATCGATGACGACCCATTTTTCTTGGATTGTCATAGGAACTAGTGAAGCTTTTGTTTGTGTTGATTAGATAGTTGTAGATTGTTGTAAAGTTGAAAAGAGGAATGCGAGTTTCTGAGAGTAATATAAATCTCTCATTTGAGAAATCAAGAAATGCATTCGCTAATAGACGCCTCTCTGCATCAATCACTGTGGATTTCCCCCCATTGAACATTCTGCAGTTGAAAAAAAAAAAGGGGTAAAAGTAGTGATATAAAAGGCGTCTGCCTTGGTCTGAATTTTCAACATATATATTTATGTTGGGAGGAATTTTCGGGTCCGAGGATGGAACACTCGAGTATGTGAATTTGGGCTGAAGTGAATTGGGTAACAAAGATAAAGTAAAAGAGAAATTACCACGTGAATTTGATTAAGATGTTTGACAATCCCTAGCAGCCTAGAACTTTAAGCACAAAGAAAGTAAAAGTAATCGAAGCTAGAGTAGCCGAGAAGTAAAAAGACAATAACCGAGAAAGTTATGGGTGCGATGACCGAGGACTACTACTTGTATTCGTTTGAACAATACAACTACAAACTAAAAGTAAAACTCAAAATATGACTTTAATCACCACACAACGCTATCAACAAGTAAAAAAAAAAAGCAAGTAAATATACTGAAATGTAAATGAAAGCGATTAAAGGAAAGCAAGTAAAATCCTTTTGGTGCTTTTAACGATAGAGATATTGTTTAAAAATTTTAGAATTTATTCAATGGCTAAAATTTTGTCAACACATTAAAAACTTGACTCAAATAACTAAATTTCAACCACTAGGTTTTTAGCAATGACAAATAGAGAAAGAATTATTTCTAAAAAATCAACTAGCAAGATTCGGCGATTATGCCTTTTCTCTTAGAAAACGACTTTACTGCAAATAGATATAAGCTATTTCTAGCTGTATTGCAAGCCTTCTTGGACTTTCTGCCGATATAAGTGATGCAAGTACAAAACTAGCTAGGGATAACAATCCCCATAATTATTAATTTTTGCTAATTGGATCCGCCTAAATGATTCCTTCAAGGAAATATAACTAGCCAAATATTTAATAAGACATTTTAAAAGGATGATTGTATGCACGTATATGCTTCATCGCAATTAATGATTTTGTTTTTCAAAGGTTTTCTATAACCGCGAACCATTGTTTTATTCAATATATTGTCAGTTTGTACGTACTCTCGGTGAAACGTATAGATTGTGACTTAATTTTTAGTCAATTTTTTAATATAGCAATACACTTTATTTTTTTTGTGATTAATTAAGTTTAATTTTACATAAAATGTGATCAATTCCTTTAGTATTTCATTAATTATTAACAGAATAAAGATGTAATTTGTTAAATCATTAATATTATCAATATATGACCATTTGTTTAAACACATACTTCCCACAATACTCTTGAACCCAAATTACCACCAGACCTTAATCTAAATTCCTAATTTGTTGATCATTCTTTTTTCTTGATAACTCATTCTTTTTAATTCTTGGGCAATTTATACATCATTCTTGTTGTCCTTTTATTTGAGTGTAAAGTGTATTCATTTTCTTAATTTTCTTGACCATTAAACAATTTTGAACAAGCTTTGATCAGCGGTAGATATATAGAATGAATTATGAAGTTTAATGTGCATTCAGAATACAATACAGTAACTGTTGTAAGTGGTTACAAAAGTAGGGGGATGAAATTGTTGCTTTATGTAACATGGAGGGATTTCCAAATAGCTTTCCAATTTCTTCTTCAAGACACAGTTATTGTATCTATACCCCCAAGCACCCAATTTAGCCTAACATCACTACTTAATATTAATCTCCAAAAGCACTTCACACCAACTAAAAATTAATTAATCACAATATGAAGGGTTTTTTCAAATCAACAATTCTTGTGTTATCCATTCTTCAGTTAGTGGTGATGATGGTAAAGCAAGGGAAATCCACGGATTGCAAGCAAGTTGATGTATCAATTGCAGCATGCATTGGATATCTCACTTCAGGAGGGAATCCCTCAGAAGATTGCTGCAACGGAGTGAAGAACCTCAAGACTGATACTCCCACTGCTGACGATAAGAAAGCAGCGTGTTACTTTCTTAAGGAGGCTGCTAATCGTTACCATATTAAATTTAAAGATGATGCAGCCTCTTCTCTTCCTCAAAAATGTGGTGTTGATATCGATATTAATATCACTAAGGGCTAAGATTGCAATAAGTAAGTGTGATTTAATTTGAAACATTTTACATGATACTAAGGCATTAGATTAATTCGTTAGATGTCAAAATATCTGGATATTAAATAAAAAAATTATTTGACTGGCTTAATTAATCAGATATCAATAAATTTGGATATCGAATAAAAAAATTATTTGCCTAGTTATGAATACCGTTATCTTAAATATTGTCCAGTAAAAATTAGTATTAATATTTTCTAATCCTTCAAATTATATTTAACACTTTTTTTTTGTTTCAGCATCAATTAAAAGTGAAGCAGTAATGGGAAAAATCAACAAAGGTCACCTTGAGGAAGCATTATGTGCTGCTGCCAATACCATATTTTTATTAACAATATTGAGATAATTTTCAGTTGAAATAATGGTTGTCAGTGTGTTCTTTTGTGCACAACCAATGCAATAATGTTGGCAGTATTATTATGACCAAGATTTACACATGTCATTATCCCTTTCTAGTAATTAAATTGCTTAATCAAAATATATTGGTAAACTTCTAAAAAGTGCTAAAACATTAAACAAGGAAATTGCCCTTTTAAGTTTTTTATTTGATAAGTAATGGCAATTTTAAGTTAATATTCCAATTTAGAGGGTTATGGTAAAAAGTTAAATATTCCCATATTGGACATGATGCTCAAAGAATCATGTTTAGAAGTCTATGTGTTAATGTAGAAGTCGATTTTCTTGATCAAGATTGAAGTCATGATTGATAGTTGATGAAGCAAAGTCGAAATGAGACGAAACGGGAGAGTTCCGGCGAAACAGTCTAGGACACGACCTAGGACATGGCCATGTCCCAGACCGTGTAACAGATTTTTTACACGGAAACGATTTTGTTGTTTGTGTGTTAACTGCCTTCTTATGTGTTTTTATCCATGCAGCTCGTGTAACCTATTTTGGACGTGATTTTTGCTTAGGAAAGGTTCTAATACGTGTATTAGGGTTTTGGGGGTCTATTTTAGCTAGGGTTTCATTGTATACTATAAATAGGTGGTTTGTAAACAATCTTGTAAGAATTTTGCCGATTTTGACTCTGAATAATAGAATTACTAAGCTCTCTGCTCATGGACATAGGTAAATTGACCGAACCACGTAAATCTTGTGTTCTTGTGTGATTGCTCTTTGTTTAATTCTACATTCTTCTATCGCTGGTTTTCTCCGATACTATGCAAAACTCTGTAAGAGATACTCACAAAGAACATTTCAATTAGGAAATTTTAATAGAAATTAATTATAAAAATGTTAATTTAGTTTTTCACAAGGGAGAAAATTTTCGACTGTAATTGTATCCAAAATGATTATTAAATCAAAAAGATTTCCTCCTCGGTCAGATAGGAAAATTTTGTTATAAACTAATTAAATTTTTTTTGCGACTGTAGATATATTCGGAAGAGATTGATATAAGGGTGAAAAAAGGAGTATTGAAGCCCGTAATAATCTCATAAAACAAACTCGAATATCTCATAATATATTAAGATTCGTTACACCTACAGAAAAATTGAGCTTATTTTGTCATTTGGCATTGTCTAACAAAACGCAATTGAGATGATTGCTACGAACTCATACTCGCTTTCCCTTGGCTTTTATTCCTTGATCTTCTATCACTTCTATCTAGTTGATGCTGAGTCAAGAACATTAAAAAGAAAAAGGCCAAGTAAGAACTTAGAACCGATCGGTGCGCCTCATATCGAATATAATACAAATGGATCATACTAGGAGTATAACAACCATGCTAGAAATGATTTAAAGTTTGGTGATCATAATAGAAATGATACTACAATGTAGAATGTTCTTTTTAGTGATCATAATAGAAATGGATTAAAATTATAATTTTTATCTTATAACAACCATACTAGAAATGATTTAAAGTTTGGTGCCATACTAAAGAAGGAAAAATATGTTTGTTTTTACTTGAAACAAGTTTTTCTTATATATCAAATGGACTCACTTTACAAAATTATCTCTATTTTTAGGGGTATTTTGAAAAAAAAAATGATATGGACAGTTTTGTAAGTTGTGTTTGTCTCGATAGAGACTACTAAAAAAACAATATGATCCACTAATGAAAGTGACTACTTCATAAGAAGTTAAGTGATCATTTTAAAAAAATTCAAAGTTCAGTTACCATATTGAAAAATGACTCAAAGTTGAATGACCAAATATATGATTTACCCATCAAATCATCACAAAAATATTATGCACTAGTATTGCCAATTCGGACTTGACAACGCGTGGTTATAAAGATGCATATCGACAACAACTCACTTGTCGCAGCTGGTGCTCTTAGAGATGGGAATGTTCAATGGAACACCACACTTCTCAGGGAGAGAAGACGCAGCATCTTGCTTAATGCTGGGGAGTTTTCCGGCAGCAGCCTTGACGCAGCTGCAAGCCGCTCTCCGGTCGGCGGTGGTGGGATTGCTTGCCTTAATGCTCCTCACTCCATCGCAACACGCGGTACTTGGAGTCCCTCCTCCGGTCAGGAATGGAACACATGAAGCCAATGAAGCATCCACTTGGTCACAACTCATTCCTGCTTCACCTGGCCTAACCATGAATTGGATCATGGCTACCATTACGAGCATTGCTACTGCAACCTTCATC
>CAODLS011823601.1:0-13814 GCA_948243855.1 Flueggea neowawraea | reverse complement strand
TTTTTTTTTGGTGCAAAGGGGGCCTAAGTCTAAGGATAATAATGAGTATGGTGTATTAATATTTTTATTTTATAATTTATATCTTATATGTATATTCTATTCGTATTTATATAGGTGACAAAAATTATCATCTGTATTTTACCTACATAATATTTTTTTATCCGCTAAATATTCATTTATTCATGGTATAAAATTAGTTAATTAATTTAAAAAATAATATATTATTAATTTAAAATAATAAATTAAAAAAATATATGAGATAATATAAAATATTATATTCATACAACATAATATAAAAACTATAGGTTACAACTAAATATTTTTAATAAAATAGTAATATGATAAGTTATTATTTGATGAAGAATTTATACATAAGTTATAGTAAAAAATACAACGGGTAAGGATACAAATACGGCTTTAGGTAAGATATTCTTATATCCATACCTTACTCATACTCGTATAATAAAATGTGGTATTATCCATATCCGTACTCATACCTAAGCAAAACAAGTAATACACGCGTTAATTAAGTACGGATAAAGTTGATACCCGTTAGATAGGGTATAAATTGTCATCCCTAACTAAGCCCTTAATTTTATTTTTTTTTATATAAACTACTTATTAGTGTGTATTTATAAGAAACAAGAAGCAAAGAATTTCACTTGATAACTAAACTAGTTGTTGAAGTGAGGTTTCACGAATCAAATGAAAACTGTAGCAAGTTAGAACTACATTCTTAAATTTTCTTCGGAAGAAATTAATCAATTGATAGAATTAGTTTACTCTTTTTTTTTTCATATAACTTGAAAATAAAATATTAACAGTTTCTCGATTCTCAAAAACTTTTAACTCTTTTTCGTTAATATATAGAATTGGATCAAAACTTATATACTAAATTTGGACTGACACTTCCATAGTAGATTAATTATTTATTGTATTTTAATGAAAACCCAAAGTTACTTCCTATTTAAATAAGACAACAACAGCATAAATATCTTAAATTTCTTTAATTGTGAAGAGCAATTTCACAAGTAGACACAGTTGGGAGCTTTTTGGGGATGTGATGTGTGAAATTGGATGCATATAATGCTGTAGATATGGTTAACTTCTGAAATTTAATGTTGAGAGAGACATAGTTGTGGACTACAAATGAGACAGCTAAAGCATAATCTTAAAATCCGATAACAAAGGTATCAATTCCACAAATTTGTGCCATCTCTAAATGCTCGTTGACATATTAAATCCATCACACAAATTAATGTTGGTTAGCAAGTCTCGATAACCTTCCTGTTGCCGACTGTATTGTCTCACTAAGCATTCTATAAAAAAAAAGGAAAAGTTTAATGCATATTTAAGTTAATTGTTCGTTCAACTTAAGACAAAATCTCTATCTATTCTATCATATATAGTAACGGTACACACACAAATATATATAATGTTGACAAATCTACACTCGATTATATTTATGAGCTTATTATCTAGCTTGATTATGAATTTGTTTGCAAGTTTTGCGAGTTATGTTTTTGATTGTTAATTAAGTTTGACTTCTTTATATATTAAGTTTCAAAAAATATTTTAATTTAGTTTGTTTATATATCATGCCGAACATATATGAGTTTAATCGAGTCAAAAATTGAATCATTTATGAGCAGTTTGAGTCATATAGACGCCTAAGAATGGGTATATTTTCACAAAATAAAGGGTTAACTTAGGACAAACCTAATTAATGACCAAATTTATGGGGTCTTTCGATCACGTGGCGAATCGCTGATGGATGATGCAAATCCAAAGTGTTGAAAAGTAGGTGGAGCCCTAACCCAACTCAGTCCCAGTTGTTTTTCCTTTCTTTCGATTCACATTCCTTCAACCCAAAATGTTTTTTTCTTCTTTTATAAGTCATTTTATTTGCCCCAACCCAAAATGTTTGCCTTAGCTAATTTTCATTTGACGTCATTTGGTCTATTTCATCTCCAAATTATTTATAATCACCCAATGCCCATGGATTCATCTTTTAAAGTTAAAAATTTCGAATTCAAACATATAAACGAAAAATTTTAAATGTATTAGAGAGAATTATGCCGTTCACAATAATGTTAAAAGATTTAAAATTAGCTAGATTAGTTAGTTATGAAAAAAATAAAAACAAAGATATAACTAATATAAATACATGATATTCAAAATTATTCGGAAAGATTTAATTATCTCATGATATTGTTCTAATCTACAATCAGCACCATTTCACAAAATAAGAAAATTCCCCTTTGAAACTTTTGAATGTTCTTGTCAAAGTTAGACAAGCAAAACAAACTTCCCAAATATAAATTCTTCCTTTCAATGAGCCTTCACGTATATAAATAGGAATTAATTAGTAGAATTTCGGACACTTTTTAAGACCAATATTTGGACAACACATTTGACATACCCTACCATGATTTAAATTATGACTTGCGGGTACTATACTCTTGTCAATAAACATAAATAGTCCTCTTGCCTACCATGATTTAAATTATGACTTGCGGGTACTATACTCTTGTCAATAAACATAAATAGTCCTCTTGCGTATATCTATCTACTATGTACTATCTAATTGGAAAAAGCAAATAAAAATTGGAATGAGCCCACCAAGATTTTATCCAAGATAATGATAGAGATTAGAGATAACAACAATTACACAAGTTTGAATGGTTGGAGTCGTGAGTAGCCACGTTTTTCTCTTTGGGAAAAGATAAAAAATTATATGAATTGAGAGAGAATAGGTCTAATCTTGTGCACCAAATTTGGATGTCCTTATTAATAAGTGAATGATAGAGTCTATGTTGTTGAATTGACGATTTGAATGAATGCTCTCTTTTTGTGAAGATGTTTCCCATTTGGTGACCAAAAACTTCAACAGTTTTACATGGATATTTCTTCAGGGTTTCTTTCCTTTCCTTCAGCTTTGACTTGGTTTCTTAAGGTGTGGAAAGGAGAAACGTGTTGTTAGTTTTTGGCTATGCCATAAGATAAGAAACAAAGATAATGGAAACATAAGCGCCTCAAATGAGGTAAAAAAATCAACAAGATGTTCATTCAGCTACAATTAATTTGTTACTTTTAAGTGGATTATACTGATAACATTCGGAACGCAAATTTTAAAATAGACATCAAAAGAAAAATCCGCAATAATTAGAACGGAAAAAAATATAACATAGCTTCATATAGGGTTTTTGATAATGTTCCCCATTTTTTTATTAGAACTCGGGAAAACAATATTGCCCTTTGATGAGTTTGGATTTGTAAATTGCGCGAGCGTGCCAAGGAATTAAGGCATTCCTAAACCGAAATGATAATTGAAATTGTGCTCGAGATCTTAACTTCCTTTCAAACGATTGAGGACAAGCAAAAGGACAAACTTGTCGCTTTGGGTCTCTTACCTCTTTAAGAACAATAACAAGAACATAATGATGAAATGAAAATATGAGCTTTATCTAATTTAAAGGTTGAGTACAATAGGTTGAGAGTAAAATGTAGTAGAGAACAAATAGAGAAAAAAAGATAAATTAACCAATTGGAGGGGTGTTGTATTGTTGTTATGTTACAGAGGTTCATTTCTTGTTCTTTTCTTGCCAATTTATAGTGTTGGATTGTTCTTGGCAGCCAAGAAATCCTGTTTGAATTTCATCAATTCCTCTTGCAAATCATTTTGACATTCTTTTTGTTGTGCTCTAATGATGATATGATTACATTCGTTGCCTTTCTTGGTCTTGCTCCTCAAGGAAAGCTTTCAAAACATTTCTTTTACTGTTTCCAGATTTACAGCGATTTCAATTGGTCCTCAAGGCACTTATTACAGATTTGTCATCCCCTTTCCTTTACTAGTTTGTTGATTTGCACATATTTGATTTTTCTTTGAGGCCAAGTTGTCCATTTGTGCTGCAACTTCCATTTCCTTTACAATTATTTCCTTCTTGCATGATTTTATTCCTTTTTGCAATAATTGCAAAATTATGGCGTAAACAGATAAGTCATTTAATTGTTCCACCAAAATTCGAAATATTGACTTTTTTGATGCTGGAGTTCATATTGGGTTTTTAGTTGAATGTTATTGGTAAAGATTGAACACACGAAAGCCAATCAAATCCATTTGATATTTGAAGTTGTTAGAACCAATTTTGGTAGCAATCACATTCAAAGCCTGTAGTAGATACTTCAGCCAGTGAAAACAAATGCCATGACCATTTCTTTCTTCTGCCACTTGAACTAAAACATTACTCACATTGGAAGTTGCTTTGCGCTTATCTTTTAAGCTAAAAATAATTTTCTGTTTAAATTGTTGGATGGAAAGATCCTTTTAGGGGTGTTATACCTAATTTAATTTTACATTTATTTAATTTAACACGAATTTCATATATTTAACATTATTTCACGAATAAATATCAAACAGAAATCTATTTAAACAGCCAAATTTCAGTCCGAACTATTATTAGCCATCTTATGACAACGATATAAAACTTAGGTCTCTTTCCAAGAATTTTTAGAATACAATAAATTTCACTATAGTTTCTTCACGTGGAAAAAGATTAGTCATATATATCCTTTTATCACAAACCGTTCAAAAAGATTAGAGAAACTTTTACCATGATTAAATAATAAAAGAAAGACTTGAAAAGTATATGTGATAGTTGGCTCCAATCTTTAGAAAGATTTATGATCTAGAAAAGAAGTGATTGAAGATTTGAAGGTCGGTTGCGTAAAGACAAAATTCTCTACCTATTTCTTATTTTATTTTTTTTTTGAAATCCTACCTATTTCTTATTATTCAATTCAATGGGACTTGCAATTACTTGAGCCTTCAAAATTGAGATATCGTGGCCATTACAACATTTGCATCTTCTTGGTTTTATGGTTCAAAGTTTATCTTCCAAGTCAAAAGACTATTATTGTTATTATTGTTCTTATCTTATAAGAATTTTCTTTCTTTTCATAGACTAACTAGCCCACAAAACTCAAGGACTCAAGTCATTCAAACCCGAGTTACGACCCACTCAAAGCATATTTTACTGTATCAAATTTTGAGGTGCTTACTTATCATCTAATTAAGAACTCACATTTTGTTTTCTAATACAAAAATCTATTTCAAGCTAACTTGAGTCCCCGACTTTCCGTTTTGATCCCCATGGAATATGGTTCTTGTTGGTTAATGAATCCCTTTTTCAATTCCAATATTATTTGGTCGAAGTTTATTGAAGCACTTGAATTTTTAATTAAATTTAATTCCACTATTTATTAGTGGTTGCATATAATCTTTCAATTAAATGAATATGATAGAGAATCAAATACGCTAACTAAACTGTAGTAGATGAGAATGAGACTTTAGAATTGAGTTTTCTCGTTCGGTAAATCATTTTTATTATTGAAGAATTCAAAGTTTAAATTTGGATGAATAACATTAAATAGTATAGTATTTGCTCTTTTTGCATTTATGACTCGATTTTTTAAAAATAACATCTAATAATATTATCTTTTTGAGTTTTTTTTGCATTTATAACACGATTTAATATTTTTATAAAAAAAAAAGATAATTGATGACATGACACTGATATTATGATGACCAAATTAGACAATTGATGACATAACACTGAGAGTATAATGACCAAACTAAGTAAATCAGCAAATATATATGCTGAGAATCATTTACTTTTTTTTCATAAGTTAACCACTCTAAATATTTCACTTTCTTGAATGAATAAATTCATACTAAGTTTTTTTAATTAAAAGAATTTAAGTACAAATAAAAAATATTTGTTTATATTATGAATATGAATATATAAGTACGAATTTAAAATTAAAAAAAAAGTTGTATGGACCAAGTTGATGTTATTGTTGTGTGCTACGATTCGAATACCCTCTCCAGCATTATCTTATGGACCAATATCTTTCAAGACGAGTCTGTGGACCAATTTCTAAATCCATTCTTATTTGGTTTAAGAAAATAAAGCCTGAAAAATCTAGATTCCGACTTCTCCAGAAATTAAACCCAAAAAATTTGAGCGCTCTCCTTGTATTCCATGGAATGTTTATTTTAGCATTTAATTTGTGGAATTTGTAGAAATTATACATATTCTATTTCGCAAACCAATTGCACCTTTGGTCAGTTCCCTTAATAAGAGCCACTAATACACTTATAATTCATTGCAATTGAAGTCAAATCTAGTACTAAAAAAATTGAGAATTTAATTTTCATAGAAGTGTCAAGTTAAGTAACGTTGAGTTCTAATCAAACAGAGCATCCTATGATTAATTTCCATAGAAGCAAATAAAACAACTTGCCAAAAACAAAACTGAATAAGAGCCGTTGGAGAGACCAACAAGAACTTTCCAGATGTAAGAAACGCGATCGGAGAATATGCTTAAACTCGAAAAGTGTGAGAAATTTGCCCTTTCTTAGTAAACAAATTTCAAAACCAAAACTCATCACAGGAAATCAATTCAACAACTCAAACAAAGGGGAACAAAATGACAGTATTATGCAAAGCTCAATTTACATTGAATACAAGCCATAATAAACAAGTACACAATATTTGACATCTAAAGCACTGATCATCTGTACATCGTACAAGGTTAATGGCCAGGAATATTTCTATAAAGAATCTGCAACTTCACAAAATTTCTGCCGGTTTTCAGAGACTGTCTATCGAATGAAGAGATTTACAATGGCAGACAAATATCCAGCCAGCTGAAAGAAAGAAAGAAAAAAAGAAAGAAATAAAAGTGAAGAATTTACTAACATTCATGTTGTGCAGAGAGAAAGGTTAAGGATGTTTTCACATTTGTATCTAAATCCGAAACCATATGATAACTACGCCGTCTAGGAAAAGAAATATATTATGTTTACCTGCTTTAGTATAATTTTTCCACTTTGGCCTTCAATCACCAAGCCTGCTGCAAGACCAATCATCGCCCATGCTCCATTGATCGCTTCAATTTGATGTCGTCTCCATCATGGAAATTTTATTAGTTTACTACAAAAGATAATATTAATCCTCGACAGCTGACAATATATTGCATTGTTAAATCCATTAAAAGTAACGCCACTTTGGTATGACCAAAATAATTTGTCATAGAAAAGAAAAAAGACTGGCAGTGTTCTTGAAAAACCATTTGATCCTAAACCAGCCATAACGCAAGCAGCATCCCTGGAGAGTCCAGGTCTATTTTAAGCATTGACATTTCCTGAAAAGCATGGTGACAAAACTACAGGCAGTGAACAATGTAAATAAATTTAATAGGGGAAAAAAATAACAACGCATCGAACCAGAAGTGATCAGCTAACATGTTTATATATTAAAAAAAATAGCATGTTAAAAGGAACCAATGGGCTTGTAACTCATTGGTATTGGAGTCAACTACAATACTAAAAGGTCGAGAGTTTGATTCCCAGTGAGAACAAACAAACTGACTTCTCAAACAAAAAAAAAAAGTTAAAAGTACAAAATAAGGCATGCAACCTGAAAGTCCATCCTAGATTTAAGATTAATTAAAGATATGTTGAAATTCTGTAAATTTTAAAAAAATCAAAGGTTCAGCTAGTAATCCCAATTATCAACGGCTTGTATAGAAGACATGCAAGACAAGTTTTTCTGCAACCAGTATGAATTGGCACTCACCTTAAATTTCTCTTTTGCTTGAATTTGTTGCATTTATTTGGCAGCTAATCGCTTAGCTTCCAAGGGGTCGACCATTATGACCTCCTTTGTTGAGTTTCTTCCTGACAACTATATGATAGACATCAAAACAGAGAGAGGATAAGAAACATTCTTCAGTCCAAGGAAAGTATTCATGAAGCATGAATCTATAAAAAATTAAAAAGTGACATAGTTCATAAAAAAATTTCGTTGGTTCAAAGAATCTAGTTAGTGCAAGGAATTGAAGTAACAAGGTTTTCGTTCAAAAAAATAATTAACCAGAGAAGATTATGTTACTAACAAATTAAGACATGCTCCTAGTTGAATAACACAGAGTTTATGACACAAATCTGCAAGCATTCTCTACATTCTTTCATTTTAATTAAGACAACTAGAAGATACTAAGCCCTTTTGAAATTGATAGAAGTGATGAACATGATATTGTATAAACAAAAAAAGACAGTAAACAAAACTTCATAACATTCAGAAGTCAACAGTATTTTAAGTCTGCTAATATAATCTCTTCATGACTTCATCCAGACAGACAAGTCATAGAGTTAACCAATACAGTAAATGATGGTGAAATAGGAAGCAGTTAGCAGACTAAACAGTTCTAAAGAACAACTGAACTTGTACTTTCATCAACATATTTGGTACAAAAATATTGATCTAACATTTCCTATCCAAAGATTCTGATGTCACAAATTACAAACAATGCATGGATACTCATTCATGTGCTTTTATTCATATCAGCTTTGGTATTATGCAGGGCATACTGATCAAAGCTAAATCACCTTTTGCATGTTAATTTATCATGTTATCGACATGGAGTACATTACAGTTGAAATCATAAAGCAAAAAAGTCCAATTTTTTTTTTTTTTGCCAGAGCAAACAAGTCAATTTGTATTGATCATTTAAGTAACCAGAATTCAAGCTAAAATTTTTCTTTTCCTGCCTTATCTGATTTTATTTATAACTCATGAGCTATCAAGCAAGCAATCCAATATATGTAAGGTCACACATATCTACATGTTGAATTTACTGATTCCAGCCAATTTTAGAGAAAACAGGCAACAAGGAACATCTGATTCTGTTAAAAAGATATTTCATTGAAAGTCAGCAAGTGTTGAATTGATGCATACATCAGATGTTGCAAAGACTCGAAATGCCTGGCTTTTGGTTTTTCTGGTAATTGTCCTAACATATTGGTTCTTCGTAAATCCCCACCTAAAAAACAATCTCAATATATTTAACTAGAACAATAAAAAATCAACATAGAATTATTTAAAAAAGAGGGCGCTGTTCACAATTTTGCCCCTATAAGCTGGAAACAGTTAAGATATTGTGGAATTTTGAAACAAAATGATCATTCTCTGGGTTTCAGCGTCCATTCCCAATCCTAGCTTCTATATTCCGTTGATTGTGCTCAACACAATTACGTTACAACAAATTCTGAGGTATGGTCTTCCATAAGTGCAATCAGTTTCCAACACAATGCTTGACTACTAATAAAGGTTACACCTTTTATGCTTAATTCCTAAAATTAAAAATTCCATGTAACTGTTCCTTTAACTTCACATGAGAAACAGGGTTTATGAAGCAGATGAAGCTGCTCTATGGTTAAAAGGCCCGATGCAATTCATTTAAGTGCTGAGAAATGAAAAATGGCATTATTGAAATCCAAGAAAAGCATTCTATCCTATCACTCCAACAACTATATATAAAAAAAAGATCAATAACCTAAGTCTTGTTGCAATAACCCCAAAAAGATGCATAATTTACTGAGTTAACAAAAAGAAAGAAAAATATAACATCATTCAGCATTAACCCAGCAGCAAATAAACATTCTTTAGCAATCTTAGCATGAATTTGAAATATTTGCAGCATTGATTCTGAATATGTTCTATAAAGTCTTTCTTCATATTTTCCATTAATTAATTTCTTAAGCAATTTCATTTCTTCAGCTTTGTATTTCAATCAGCAAAAAATTTATTGAGAAACAAGGAAAAGAAGTGACAAGAGGGAAGAAATAAATGGGTTAGTGAGGGCATGAGAGATGAACTTACTTGGGAATGGTTGCAGAGCGAGATTGATGAAAGTGGTGAGGTGAGTATTGAGAGATGGGTAGAAGAGACGACGTGGACACCATATCTACACACACAACTTCTCAATTTGTTAAGTCTGGGTTAGTGTTGAGTCATATCTTCACCCTTTCTGTTTTATAGTTTTTTCTTCCAAGAATGTCATCCAGATATTTTTTAAACGGTCTTTGTGTTTTACGATTTATCTATATAAGCTCTCTATTTTCAGAAATAACCGTTTAGGTCCCTACGCGTTGAAAAATAGAAAGTGTGAAGGAACTTGAGGCTTAACAAATTAATATGAAAACCGATAGTGGTTCAAGGACTTGAGGGAAAACAAAAATAATTATTTAGAGATTATTAGTGAATGATAATTAGTTGAGAGATTTAAAGTAAATAATGTAGGCCTTATTTCTGTAAATTAAAACTAGATATGGATTGATGTTTGTATCATTTGACTTAAAAAAATACAAGGGAGAAATACTCTAATAACATTGCTTGCATAAAATATATTGGTGTCACAAAGTCATAAAATAATTCTCTTTGCTGCCATTTTTAACAATGCAAGTATATACTAATGGGCTTGTAGTTAAAGTTAATTCCATCACAAAGAAATCGAAACTTTAATTTTTAACAATAGAAAATAAATTGACTTGTAAGAAAATGTATACAGATAAGAGTTGTTGACACAAGTACCCCTTTTGTAAATTTGTAAAAAAGAAAAATTAAAAAAAAAGACAAGATATTTTGAGAATAAAATATGCTATCTCCCATGTTACACAATAGTTTCTTCCACATATGGAGCAGTTGGGATTCTAGTATACTCCACCTTCTGTAGCATTGAAATCTTTTCACCATGAACAACCTTGCACTTGAAGTAAAACACAGTAAAAGCAACAAGCCAAAACATCTTAACAAGGCACAAAACACATAACCAAACCAAAGTAAATCCAATTTGACCTCCAGTTGATTTTTTTGGCCCAATTAACCTCACACCTTGAACCAGAAGAACAGCTAATATAGTAAATAACAAATTTAGCAGAAACCCATGTCGCTTCGAGCCCTTAACAATGGTTGCAGCCTTCCCAAGTGCCTCAACTCCACAAAGATCTTCAACAACTGACACAACAAGTGATAAAGTCCAAACCACAGAGAGATAAACATAGAAGACATAACCCACAACAGCAAGTCCAATTGCAATAATAAGTGATGCAATCGGAACATCAATACACATAAGTACAAATGGTACCAACATAAATAGGAAGACAAAGATGTAGCCTGCACCTAACAAAGTTGTGTAAAACCAAGTAATGAATGATTTTTTTAGTGACTTCATTGCTTTGGATAGCAAATCTTTGAAGTTTAGGTCCTTGTTGGCATTTATCAAGGTTGATGCGAGGACTGTTGCGGAAAATAAATATAGACTAGCAATAGAGCTGATAAGAATGAAAATCCATTCAAGCCCAAAAAAAAAGCCAAAATCTTTCTCTAAGTTGATAAAAAGAGTGGCATATTCAGGGCTACCAGGAGCTGTAACACTCAAGAGACTGTACTCCATGATCAAATTCTTGAGTAATGGCTTCATTGAAAAGAAATTAAACAAGTAGAGAAGGGAGTTTATTGCAAGAGTTAGTAAGGCAAGAAAAGTCATTAATTTGCCATCTTTGGAGAAGATCTTGCTGGCTTCAACAAAAATGCCCATTAACTCAAAAAAGGCCATTGATGAAAGTTTCTTTTTTCTTTCAATTTGTGTTTGTGTCATGAGAAGATAAACAAAGTTTGGCCAATTTATATTAAGATGGCAATGCAATAATTGGTAATGTATTTGAATTAGTCTTTTTTTATTTTATTTTTATATATAAGAAATGTCATTTATGAGGGCTCTGTTTGCTGGAAATTTATGAAGCGTTGACGTTTACTAATTCACCTAACGCTGTTTTGATGGACTAGACATTTATTTTATATCTAAATGTGAGCCGATCAATTTTCTTTTGACTTGTTAATCAAAGTAATAACAGGATTGGAAGATTGGAAATTAAATAAGGCTATAAGAAAATTACTTTTAGTGATATATTATTTGAATTTTTCTCTTATTTTATGAGAGGCAAAATTAATAATCAATTTTTTTTAGTTAAGCTTATACAGTAAATCTTTTTTAATTGATAAAATAATCAAATTACTTAATATTACTTTAACAATGTTGAATGTCGATAGGATTTAATTAATTTTAATTTTGAATTTTTTTCTGTGGAGGTTACAATGACATGAATAGTTAATAATCTTGTAATTTATAAGACATTAGCTAAATTTTAAGATTAAATCTAAAGAGATAATGGATTGAGAGAGAGAGAGCGAGAGAGAAATTTGTTAGTCTTTTTAACGGAGACAAAGAATTTATATATATTTTTATCATATGTTTTAGAGTTTTTTAACATTAGGCCGCTTTTTATTTCTTCTTTTTTTTCCACAGTCAGTGAGCCCTTTTATTGATAGTATAAATTTGTAAAATCCATTTGTTTGGATTATAAATATGTAAAGCCTTTTTTTGGCTCTTTTTTCTCACCAATAATGAACCATTTTTGAAGTAATAGTATTAAAAATCGGTAAAGCCCATTGTTTTGCTATTTCTCTTACTAACAATGGACCATTTTTGAAATAATAGTACTAAAAAATTGCAAAGCCCATTTTTTATTCTTTTTTCTTTCTAATAATGGGCCCTTTTTGAAGTAATAATATTAAGAATATATAAAACCCAAACAATATATATTAGTAAGTAAGAAACCCTTATTTTTTTGGACGCCCAAGGCATAGGCCACTGGGCCGGGCCTAAAAAAATATAAGAGAAGGAATTTTGTAGGTTTGATATGAGAAGAGAGAAAAATATAATTGAATTTGTGTATGAAAGAGAAATGTAGTGGAGATTGTGGATATTTATACAAAAAAATTAATAGAAAAAAATAAAAAGATTTAGGGACTGTTTGGCTAAAACACGGTCATTTGACCATTGTAAAACAGTCAAATGCACACTAGAATTGACACAAAACTGCACAGTAAAGTCTACTGTCAGTGGATCCCATTGGAACATGCACTCCATCTGAACGAAGTTCATATTCTGAGCATTCCCTCCACTATGGGGGCTCAATGTTGACATAGTGGAGACGCTAAGTTTTTCATCGTTGGTGCTTAGGCCATCTCCAACCGGAACTGTAAAACTTAAAGAAAACGTCGGAGGAGCTCCAACCCAACTCTAAATCTCAACCAAATTTAGGGGCTTGCTACAGTAGAACGCTAAGCGTGGCGTTCTACTGTAGCAAACTATTTTTTGTTGTTGTTTTATCTAATGCCAAAAAAAATTAATATCAATTAAATTAATCTATTTTAAATTAATATCAATTAATCACAATTATATAAGTATTAATTAAGTATCAGACTATTTTATATTATAGTATATATTTTGTTTGAATTGTTTTAACTAATTAATTATTTAATTTGTATATCTGAATACAATATCAAGCGATGATTTAATTGATTTATATAATTATATTAAAAAATAAAATCATAAAAATTAAAACAAGTTCATACACTAGAAAATAAAAACAAAATAGATTAATATTAGAAGACATAATACAACATAATACTAACTAAATTAAAAAGAATAAACTGACTTAAACAACAATAAAAGTAGCAGAATAAATAGCATAACATGAAAAATACAGTCAGAACGAGGAGTTAATATGGCGGTATATCAGCTCCATCTCCACCTATGTTGTTGAAAAATTCACCGAACATGTTAGGTGCAGGAGGGGGTGGTTTTTTGGATTGTCCTCTTTTTTGTAAAATTTGTCCCTTTTGTGCTTGCATGTAAGCACGAACATCAGGTTCGGTAATGAAATTCAAGTCCCACAACAAAATTTTATCTTCGCACTTTTGTCGTTATGTCTCCAAAAAATCGTTAGTTTGGCGTTGTCGTTCGACATCGAACTTCTCCAACCTTTCCATAATCTTGCGATTTCCTTCTTCTATACGATTAACAGCTGATGCCAACTGCTCATCAAGCTTCTTCTTCAA
>CAODLS011823334.1:0-11194 GCA_948243855.1 Flueggea neowawraea | reverse complement strand
ATAGAAAATAGAAAACAAAAAACTATTTTCTAAACTAAACAAAAAAAATAAAATGTAACAATTAGCATATTAACATTTCAAAACATGAGTAATGAAAAAATTTAAGATATGTAAAGTAAATGCATAAATAAAATTAAAATGGAACAATTAGCATATAGATATTTGGCAACATGTGTAACATTAAAACAATATATAAAATGTAATATGCGAAAAGAATTTTTTTCGGCCCTAATACATATGAACCCTTTAAACTTCATCTCATTATACAAATTCCCCTCCTGAACTTTTTGCACGCCGATTGATCCTTCCAACTTGCAAAACGATATTACATTACCCCTTAAACTTTATGAACGTGGCCGCATAACCCCAAGCTAATATCGTTTGACTCTCGCGCGTGTGACGTGGAATTTTAATGCTAGAGTGGAAAATAAGTGGTATGCAAGGTCAGAAAGCATATCCACGTGGATTTAAAAAAAGCCCCAAATTGTTTAGTATCGCGTCTCTCTCACAACTCGATGCCGTCTCTCGTGTCTCTCTCAACACAAAATCAAATCAGTTTATTTCTCCAAATTGTTCTAAAAAAATCTGCAAGTTTGTTCTTCTATTGCAAACTTGGGTTTTGATCTCAAGTTGCCGATTGCTTCCAATTTTTATTTCTCTTTGATGATGGGTTCTACGATAAGAAATAGTTAATTTTATTTTTCATTGATTAAGATAATTCTGTGTTTTGTCAATATGGGTTATTTCAAAAAAAAAAAAGAGAAACAAAACAATATTAAGAAGTCACAACATATGAAATTATGCAACTGATATTACTTTGAATCTGCAGATTTGGATATGGAATTTTTGATAACTGATTTTTGTTCTTGAATTTGCTGCTGTTCTGCATTTTGTTGCTGATTCAAAAATTCCAAATTCACAATAGCGTTGACATGAATCAGATTTCAGTTCTTCAATCTGCAAATCCGTGGCCAGAGAAACAAGACTGCCACCTCCAATTTCTTGCTCAAAGTCATCCCAATCATCCGAACCAAACGCCACAGGTTAATTGATAAGCAACGGATTCCCATTTTCATTCTTAACGACTTTATTACCACCTCTGTGAACGTATAAACTCTTTCTGTTCTCGTCATCAAAACCACATCCATACATCGAATCATCATCATCGTCACCGTCGTCGTCCTCATCATCATCTTTTTCTCCAAGCCTCACCCCGAAACCCTTGGCGCATCACTTCCACTTTCCGCCCTGGCATCTTCGCAATCACTTCCACAAGTCCTATCATTATCAGCGTTGAGAGAGAGGGCGACGACACGAGGGAGGGAGGAAGAGAGAGCTTCAAGAGAGTGAGCATAGAGAGAGAAAGTGACAACAGAGATAGAGCAAGCTGACAGAGAGAGAATAAGAAGCGATGGGATTCAGAGAGGAACAAAGAATTGATGGTGTTTGATTGTGAGAGTCAAAAGTTGATTTCAAGGATTCATTAGACGGGTTGTAACAGGGCTAGGAACGAGGCTATCGTTCCCCAGACCGAGATGTGTTACCATGTTCCGGTCCGGTAGTTCATCCTCATGCGGGAGGACGTGCTACATGTGTCAAGAGCGGGGTCCAGTAATATTTACTTTTTTAAAAAAAAATTAAATCTGACCATTGGATCTGATTGATCCAACGGTCAGATTTATTCCAACGGTAATATTACCATTGGAGTATCGTTGGAGGCCGAAAAATTACCTTTTTGGTCCCTAACGGCTAGTTTTACCCATTTTCCTATAAATACCCCCTAAACATATTTTTTATATTATTTCTTCATTTCAAACACTCATTTCTCTCCCCCAAACTCTCTCAACTCTGAAAATTTCTCTCCAAATATTTTTTTCAATGGATCCCAACGATTTTTTCGATTATTTTTCAAATAACAAAAACAAAACAATGGAAGAATTTGCACTTGCAAATATTTCATCCTCTTCTGATGATGAGGAGTACAAAAATATTCAAGATAATTTCAAGCAATCTATTTGGAATGATCCTGCTGAAAAACAGATGTTGAAATTAGTACAACAAACCATACTACATGATGAATCCTCCAGCCGACGCCGTGAAAATAGACCAAGACGTTATATTAACCGAGACCGCGTGGGTGGTCACGAACGGTTAGTTCATGACTATTTTTCTGAAAATTCCACCTACAATGATGATATGTTTTTTGTGTAGGTTTCCTATGAGAAGGGATTTATTTTTGCGGATCATAGAGGCCGTCGGAAATCACTCCGACTATTTTCGTCAAACCCTTGATGCGATTGGTTTCCCTAGTCTTTCACCACTTCAAAAATGCACGGCTGCAATACGACAGTTCGCATATGGTTGTTCTGAAGATTTGTTTGATGAATATTTATGTCTCGGTGAGTCCACTGCCAACTATTGCTTGAAGAATTTTTGCCAGTGTGTCGTAGAAGTTTTCGGTAGCAAATATTTGAGAAAATTGACCACTGTCGATGTTCATCGACTCCACACAATGCGCGAAGAACAACACGGCTTTCCAGGGATGCTCGGGAGCGTTGATTGTATGCACTGGGCATGGCGGAATTGTCCAACGGCCTGGAAAGGGCGATATACACAAGGTGACCATGGACATCATACGATTATACTGGATGATGTGGCCAACGCAGATCTATGGATTTGGCACGCCTATTACGGGGTGGCGGGCTCTAACAACGATATCAATGTCCTGAACCAATCGTCTATCTTCAACGACGTATTAACAGGGAGGACGCCTACAATTGAATACGTCGTAAATGGTACGACCTACAACCAAGGGTATTATCTTGCAGACGGAATATATCCCGAATGAGCTACATTTGTTAAAACATTTACTTACCCAGAGGATAAAAAACAAGTTTATTCAAACAAATGCAAGAGTCGGCTGGAAAGGACGTCGAAAGAGCCTTCGGGGTACTCCAGGTGAGATGGGCGATTATACGAGGACCCGTACGTTTATACTACAGGCATCATATGACAAATATAATGTACGTGTGTATCATATTACACAACGTGATCGTTGAAGACGAAGGCTACGCCGTAACAAACTGGACAGGAGAAGGAGACGACCATCAAACAAATGCATCAAAGGGAGGCCAATCCGACTTTGCAATGCATATCCAAAGGTTCACCAATATTCGTGATCGTGAGCAACATTATCGTCTCCGAGCAGATTTGGTAGAGCATCTATGGAACAATCGTGAAGAATAATACCGAATTTTATTTCATGTATTATTATTTTATTTTAAAAAATTATGAACTTTATTTTAATATATTTTTTAGTTTAATGTATTTTTAGTTTTAATATATTTTTAATTTTAATGTAATATTTTTATTTTAATGAATTATTTTTATTTGAATGAACACTTTTTATTTTAATGAATTTGGGGTAGAAAGTATTAAATGAAGTAGTAGATAAAAGTTGGAGGATTACAATTAAATTGTGTTTAGTGGAAAGCTGAGTATGCGTCCCGCAGACTCTTAAAGTATCCCTTGGGTTACGGATAAAAAAACTGAGGGGTTAAGAGCTGATGACTTTAATAAAATAACAACAAAAATGCTGAGTAAGCGTCTCGCGGGACGACTTCAAGGACCCTGGGTTACAAGCAGCCTTATACAAAGTATACACAGGTATACGTGGAAGAACAAAGGTGTACAAAACTTGTACACAAGTGAACAAAAAGAGAATGCTGATTTTGAACACCTTTTATAATTATTTTGGAATAGTGTAAAGTCCATCCTTTTTTAAGTTCATTCCGTAAAGTGTACATGGGAGAATAAATGTGTACAAAAAGGTATACCAAACATGTACACAATTGCATAAAAATGAGTACACTTATGTGTATAAATGTATACAAAATATGTACACAACTTTATAAAAACGAGTACACTTGATTTTAACTACCTTCAGTAAACATTTTAATCTCTTGTAAAATTCCTTCATTTTGTCTTCAATGCATACTCTAAAGTGCACATAGGTGTATATGAGACTACACAAGTGTACAAAAAGTGCGAAATAATAATTGTGATACTCATTTAGTGGATTAATTTGGTTTCATTACAATTTGATATTTAAAACTTGATTTTTTTAAAAATAGTTAATTGAAAACTACATTTAACACCTTGCCCAGGTCGATTTGGTTTTGTGTGCTTTTAGGTCTATAAGAACTAAGGGATATATCAAAATTGATTTGGGACGCATGAAATCAAATTATGGATATTGTTTGTTGATTTTGAGCAATTAATTGAAGAAAATCAGATGAAAAAAATAATTAGGGTGTTTTAATGTGAAATAAATTAACTTAGGACCATTTTTATTTGTTTTGTTTGAAGAGAAGCAAATAGACAGTTTTGATAAACAGGGACGATCAAAACCAATATTTGTATTAAAAGAATATAAATAATATATGATAACAAGAAATTGCTAATTCAGATTTAATAATTTGTTGGAGAATTAATTTAATTGTGATTTTAGTTCTAAGGTTGGTGGCTAAAATTTAGTGCACTTTCAATTAGTGTCACGATCCGTTTTCGGATCATAATTGGCGTATGAGTTGGATCGTCTATGGGAGTCCAGCTCATCCATACAAACTTTAGAGGAATATAACTTATACTCAAAATAAGTTACAAACAAATTTCAAAACCATTTAATTTAGATAACTAAATAGAAATTTAAAGTTCTAAAAAACATAATTTCTTTCATAACAACAATAATAGTGCTGTAATATTAAATACAAAAAATATTTCAAAATAAATTCATTTGTAAAATTAGAAATAAGAACATAACCCACAACAAATCCGGTGTGAAGCATCTAACAAACATACAAACTGGAGTTTATATATAACTTCTAAATATTTTGGATGTTTAATTTGATAATAGAAATATCTTGAGTATTGTTTGATAGATTCTGAAAAGTTTGAAGACCGATTGTAGAATTACATCGAGGTTCGAATTTCGATGAGTGTTAGATTTTTGATTGAGAAATGATTTCTGACGCTGATGGCGTTTGAGTATATATTTGTATTTCATGCATATTCTGTATTGCCACAGTCACCTTGTTAAATCCTTTGTGAAAACATTTGTTTCAGTTTAGTTTGGTTTCCAAGGAGACCAGTCATTCACCTGCAGACTAAGAGTTGGATTATTCGCTCGGCATCCAGGTGAGTGGATAGCAGCTTCAGACACATAAGTAATTTCTCGAAATTATATTTGTTTTTGGTTGTGTTCAACACATATTCTAAAATTGGACTAATCTAAGGATTGATTAAATTAATAATCTGATTTTGTGAATTAATATTCACCACCCTGTTTTTGAAACTTGATATATATATATATATATGTGTAAGTGTGTGTGTGTGTGTGTATATCCTCTCTCTCTGTTTTTTGATTCTGGCTTGCATGCTTTGTTTCTGTACACTATACTTAACTCTCGATTTCTGATGTTTTTGAAAAACATTTATCATATATTTTCACACTGTTTCTGATTCCCGATCTTTGTCTCAAATTTTGATGTCTGTTTTTGATTTCTAATAAAATCATATTTCTGATAGAACTCTCTGTTTCTACTTCTGTATCTGCATGAAATTTGTTTTAGTAGTATTATATTACAACAGTTTTCTGATGTAAATTTTCTGAAAAATATGCATATATTTAATTTATGAATTTTTGTTGATAATCAGTAATTCATTTTTAGACTTTGAAATATAAGTTATATATTATATATCTCTCTTTGTTTTTGATATATACTCGGTCATATGACCGTTTGTTTTTGGTATTGAATAATATGATATACGTTTTGAAGATGGGGATGCCTAGATATGGGGTACGTAACCCTTGGTATACCAATGTTTTGATATTGTCCAGCTACCAGGGCTGCTGATAGTCATGTTGTCCTGATCAACCACATGATTTGTTTCTGATTAGTGGCAGATGCCACGTTTATATACTAGGGTTATGACAGAGACCACACCTGTTACAAAATTGTTTCTGGTCTCTTACCCACGATATTATGTTTTTGCAATTGAAATTATGTTTATGATGCCTATGTGGCAACTCTCCGTTTCTAGACTTTTTGATAAGCTAAAAGGGTTTTGACTTCTATTTTTCTAAATTTTTTGGTAAAGTATAAAAATAATTTTTGGATCTTTGTTTATGGATCTTTGTTCTTAAAACCTATGATAAGATGAAATATTTCTGAAGGGTTTCACTTGATTTCGAAAGCATACCATCTTTGGTAAAATTTGAAAGTTTGAACTTCACTAGTTCTGAGAGTTTACTATTTCTGCTGAAGTTTGAAAATGCTTTGAAGGATTTCACCCATACCTTGATGGTATGTGTGCATGTGTATGGTTTGTCTATGAATGGTTTCGAAACGGTTTTTGAAACGCTACTACTTACATAACGTGTATATATATATATTTGATTATACATGCATGTAGTATTTTTAAACTGTTTTCAAAACAGTCTTTGTGAGGTACGTATGAGGCGATCTAAAGTGTTATCTGTCACGACCCGTTTTCGGACCATGACCGGCATACAAGATGGACCGTTTGTGGAAGCCCAGTCCATCTCGCATAATCCACAAAGTACTTAGAAACTCTACCCAATCGTTCATTTTAATGATTATCCAATATAACAGACATTCAAATCGCATAAAGATAACAAAAGTGTTACCAAATCGAAATATAAAGAATATATATATATACATTCATTCATTCAAATTTGTTATATAAACAGAAACCAAATCGTGAAACTCAAACCCTCGGTGTGGAGCACCTAACCAACCATACCAATTGGAACCCGATCAAAAGGGCTATCACATCTAAACTGATGACCCCACTGAACGTGAAAGCTGAATTACCTGAAAATGTTAAGGGGAGGGGGTGAGAAAACTCATTAAGGAATGACGCTCCAGAATGTCTCTAGGACCTCACATAAACTGTTTTGAAAACATTTAGAAAACTTTCACATACAACATACACAGGTATATGCATATTCACTCGATATACATACTAGTATAGTTCGAAAACGTTTCAGAAAACATTCGCAACCAGAGCAGACAACATGCGGACATACATAATCTATAACAAACAGAGGAGTAGACAACGCATGCAACGTATTATACCGATTCATATTATCCAGACTATACACAATTTTATACATAAATATTTTATTATCCTATTCAGAATTTTATACAGATCTGATAATCACTGATCATACACCTGTATTATATTGATACTGCATTGGCCAAACAAGATATCAAATAGGGAATCAGCAACCTCAAGAGCTTCAACAGTACTCAACTCAAGAGGGCAAACAAATAACAGAGGGTATACCCGCGAGCATTATAGTCCTCGGGCTCTAACAAAATATACCCCGTCAGTCAATAATACAATATACTACAGGGGAATGTGTACTAATACAAACTCAACAGATTTATTATACCTCGTATAATATAATGGCAGACAATAGCCACTATGACATATAGTATCAGACAAAGGCCCTTAGGCGTAGTATAACAGATAGTAGTATCAGACATATATAAGTGTGGATTGTGCCACCAGAATCAGACAGAAATATGTGGCATTGGCCACCAGATCAGACAAGTCTCATGTGTCTACGTGATACACATGGGTCCACATTTTTGTGCCTTGGGACTCAGGCTTAATAGAGCATTGGTGTACCAAACGCCGTGTTACCTCATAACTCGGTCTTCAGAGTCGTAGTCAAAGTAATAGTAATATATATAAATACATATATATGTACATTTTTTTATGGATGCAAATGTAGAAAACTCAATACAATGTTGAAAATCATATTTCAACAAAATGTTTAACCCTTTCATCGATTCTCCAACCTTACCGATCACCCGTGATGACTATCATCAATTTCCCAAACACAAATCTAACATCCTTTTCAATAATCAAAAACAAAATCCTCAAGAACTCATAAGTTAAAATTTGGATTCCCATGAACCCTATAACAAACAACATTCAATCTTTGAAACCCATGAGGATTTAAGTTAATCTAGGTCTCCCATGCCTAGAAATATAAAAAACAAACTCAGATTTAACCAAAAAACCCATCTAAAATCATTCAAACCCGTCGCTCTCTCTCAAGGACAAATCCATTTTGCTCAAACACTTAAATCCTCCAAACCAATGCTCAAATCCTGCTCTTCTAAGTTCATTCTAATCTAGTCCAACGTTCTTCAACTTCCAATTACACAAAAGGAATAGAAAATCTGAACCCTAGCTCCATATAAACTCATTTTGTTCAAACATCAAAACTTCCAAAACCGAAGTTAAAACCTTACATTTTGGACCTCTAACAACTAGAATCGACCATCAAAAAATTCCCATTTCAACAGAAAAAGGGAGATCTGACTCCTACCTCAAAATTGGGTACAAACCCTGAATGAGGAATCCATGAACAAAAATGAAGAAAGAAGGGATTACTTATGAGTTCTTACCTCAAGATTCAAAGTGGAGGCACTGGGGAACCGAGAGAAGTGAAGAGAGATAGATTTCAGAGGGTTTTGGATGAGTTTGCTGTGAAAATGACGAACCACGGTTAGAGAGGGGTATCTATAAAACCATCTCGCCAAAACGCAACGTTTCACACATTTTCAACATTTCTGGGCTTATTAGCGTGCGTTCTTCATCATCTACGCACGCAGAAGAACATCAACGTGTGTAGATGCTTGTAGTAGCGCACATAGACGGTGCTCAGACACTCTCGGCTCAATCTAGATCAACACCAACGTGCGTAGTTCCTCCATACAATGCACGTAGATGGTTCAAGAACCCACGGTTCATTCCCATATAAAGAAAAACACGCGTACTACCTGTACTAAGCATCTAAATGACCTGAAATCTTCACAGGTTATTCCCAGACAAAAATCAACGCGCGTACTACGTGTACTAGGCACGCAGACGACTCAAGTTGCTCACGATTTATGTTCCAACGAAGAGCAACGCACACAGAACCTCTCCAACGTGCACAAAAGGCTTTAGGCACGTTCATGGTTCACCTCAACAATGATCTACGCACGTAGAAGCCCTTCAACGCGCATTATTGAGCTCCAACTCACCTTAACACGCGCAAAATCGCATCCTAAACTTGAAATCTTAATTTGCATCATTGCCGAGACCTAACAACTCCTCAAACTTGCAAATCATCATCTTGAAATGAATGTGAACATTTTCAACACCTTAACATCATCTCATACATTCGAGATCGAATTTGAAAATGAACTGATTTCATTCGAAATCAAATGTCGTTCCACCAGAGACCTTGTCGGAACTAGTCAGAACGCTACATGGAATTTCATCAGAACAGACAGGGTATTACATACTTCTCCCCTCAAAAGAAATTTGTCCCCAAATTTCCAAAAGTCCCAGATTAGAAGGTCATGTATAGAGTTAGAAACAGATTGCATTTAAAATGCAGACTATGCAGAGATAGAGACAGAGACAGAAGATACTGAAGAATTCAGATACAAGTGCCAAACATATTATATTAACCTGCTATTCAAAAAGTCAGACCAGTGTGGACATCTATGCCGCATTTTACCAAATAGAATCTCAAGGTGCTCAATTCCAAACTGTCACGACCTATTCCCGGGACCATGACAAGCGTACGAGGTGAACCGTCTATAGGAGCCCGACCCATCCCGCACAAGCGTCAATATACAGATCTATTACCCAAAATCATATTTAATAAAATATGATAAAAACCAATCAATGGTTTAAACATCATTTATTAAAAGAAAACATAATATATTTGTGAAAATAATTTCAAATTAGACATTTGAAATACCCAATACAATAACAAAAACTAAAACAAATCCCATAGGAAACCAGGTGTGGAGCCTCTACTAATCATACAAACGAGGCCCGATCAAAAGGGCATTGACTGCAACATCAGGATACCTCACTGAGCATCAGATGCCAAGAATCATAATCCACAAGAGTCACATGCAAGATGATAATAACAGGGACAAAAAAAAAATAAAAGGGGTCAAACCCAGTGCCTCACACGTGCCTCACAAAGGCTGTTTTGAAAACAGTTAGAAAATACCACATGGAAATATAGTCAATATATATATATATATATGTGTGTGTGTGTGTGTGTGTGCGTGTGTGTGTGTATACACGCTACATACATAATAACGATTCAAAAACCGTTTCCAAATCGTTTGCAATCAAAACAAACAACGTACACGAAATCATTCATGAGTTAATCAAAATCTTTCATGAATATTTCTAAAATCTTTCCAGAATTTCTTCAAAGCTTATCAAAGCTAATGTGTTTTCAATAACAAAACAAAACGTTTCAGAAACGTTTTATCTTATCGAAGATTTCAAAATAAAACCTTTTTAAGGTTATGTCAAAATTCCAGAATAAAAGTCAAAAACTCTTTCAAACCTTTGTTGAAAGCTTAGTATCAGAATTCAAAAACCTTTCTACCTTTACTAGAAATTCCAAAGTCAAATTTTTCCACGTAGGCATAACAAATCCTTTCGGATTCGAAATTTGAGTCAAAACATATAACGCAAATCCGGGACCAAAGCAAGCGTGATGTGGACTCCGCCACCAATCACTATACATAAACAAGCGTGATGTGCACTCTGCCACCAATCACGAAAAGTGTGGACCAGCCATAAATGTGACGAGGACACGCCTCTATCAATATCAAATCATGTGCCTCGTAAGGCAACATGGCTACCGACACCCTTGGTAGATGGGTTGTCTCACTCATTGGTATACCAAAGCCTACATGCCTCGTACTAGAGGTGTCTCATCTCCAAAACATATACATAGTATATTCAAATCCAATAACAAACGTTCATGCGATCGAGTATATCAAAACCAAGGGTTATATATAAGGTATCACTTATTTATCGAAATTGTCACGACCCATTCCTGGGGCCGCGACCGGCGTACGAAATGAACTGTCTATGGGAGCCAGGCTCATCTCGTACAAGCCTCATAGTACAAAAATTTCTACCCAGATTCATATTTAAATAAATATGAATAACAAATAAAATATAAACTTTGTTTATTAAAAACAAAACATACATAATATTAAGTGCGGAAATTAATTTCAAATTAAAACATTTGAAATATCAAAAACCTAAACACGACCCACAGAAA
>CAODLS011823290.1:0-20309 GCA_948243855.1 Flueggea neowawraea | reverse complement strand
TTGTATCACTAGAATTTAATCTGTTGGTGAGTGTTTGTAAACACTTTTAAAAGAGTGATTGAGAGAGAGATCAAAGGTAGATCCTTAGGTTGGTTTTTGTTCTTGAACCAGAATCAAGAAACTTGTAAGAGTTCTCACTTAGCAAGAAAGTGAAGTTGTAATCTTTAAGAAGATTGATAGTGAAAATCCTAAGTGGTGATACTTAGGTAATGGATGTAAGCATCGAGTTGGCCGAACCACTATAAGTTCTTGGTGTTCTTTCATTTACCGCAATCATTTTCAAAGAAAATTCAAAGCTTCTAATATCACACTATTCAACCCCTTTCTAGTGTGATTATCGACTCAACAGAACCATCTCTGTACACCCCAAATCACTATAGAATCAAACGGAGTGCTAGAACAATCCTTTCAAAACGGGCGGGGTATTACACGTATTGTCCCTCCACTTCCTGTCATCTCGGCTATCAGCCCCAGTGACCTGTACCAATATATGAATCAATTTTGTATTATTTGTTTCTTTCCTTTCAGAGTAAGAACCCTTATTGGTCTCCAAACATAATCATGTAGAAATTTGAGTGTGAATGAACCAGGGACAAACAAGAGAGAGATCGGGTTGGAGTGGGACAAACAAAATAAAATCAATCGGGTCAGGTAAATATTTCGGTTCGGATCTAGTTCAATATCCACATAAGCATCCACGTGGCATTTCTCAGTGATGTGGCATGCCTAGTCATCAGTTCAGCGACGATTTGTAAAATTTGGCTAAAGTGACCGTCTGGGAATGAAAATCAATGTTTGATGACCTTCCTAGAAAAAGTGAGTTAAGTGATCGTGCTGCAACAAATATAAATTTAGAGTGACTGTGATTAAAACTAACCCACAATTTTATTAGGCACTACAACACATCTTAAAACCTCACCAAAGAACTTGTTAACCATTTGCAGCTCTCCAAACTCTTGGTACCACATAATGGAAACAAATATTTAGAGAGTTTAGAATCTATTTTAGAATCTAAAATAAAAAAAAAAGAGAGAGCATTCAACAACTCTCATTGTTTAATTTTTGATGGACGATCCTTATCATTTTTAGAATGTGTTCAATATATTAGTAGAGTACTAACCTGAATACTAGCTAAGCATCTAGACTCTAGAATTAATTTCCTAATCCTATTGGGGATGAACTAATGGGTTTCAAATATAAGGATACATTAAGTAATTTCAGTAAACCTTAGGGATGAAACGATTGAATTCTATTTCTTCAAAATTTAGCGAGCTACAACTGTCGAAAATAAAAGTGAGAATTACTATTACGTCCTTAAGATATATCAAAATCTACGATTACACCACTGTATTTTTAAAAGGCTCCTATTGTGTCCCCGACGCTTAACGACATTAAGGGAAACTAATGAAAATTATTAAAAGACATTTCTACCCTTTTTACACCTCACACTCCTTTGACATGTCCCCTCTTTCCTTTCTCTCTTACTCTCTCTGCGTCTCTCTCACCTCACACTCTCTTTACTCCTTTCTTTCTCTTTGACTCTCTCTATATCCCTTCTCTCTTTGCATCTCGATAGACCTACCACAACCGTTCTTCCATCCATACCACCAGCCTACCTAGCTCTTTGTCTCTCGGTCCCTCTTTACATCTCGATGAACCATTTGGATTTGGTATTTTTCTCATTCTTGTTGGTTTCTCTTGATATGAAAAGATGGAGCTTTAGATTAATTTGTTGCGGGGTAAATATATTGCTGGGGTTTGATGCATGTGTTGCTTGGGTTAATATGTTGTTGGGATTTGGATGCTGAGAGTGATTAAGAGAGAGAGAGAAAGGGAGAGACCGATAGAGAGAGATGGGCGAAGAGAGCAAGAAAGGAGTAGACTAAAAGAGAGAGATGATGAATGAGAGAGACAAAGAGAGAGAGAAAAAAAGATAGAGAGAGATGAGAGGGAAATACATAGAGATGAGAGAAAAGACAAAAATGAACAGAAAAGTGATGAATATAAGGGCATAAAAGTATTAGCATGTGTCCTACATGCCAATTCAAACGAGCTAACGTCTCTTGTTAATTTTCTTTGACAGCATTAAACTCCAAAATATAATAAGAGCTTTTAAAAATAAAATAATGCAATTGAAGATTTGAATGTATCTCAGTGTCGTAATAGTAATGACTACAAAATAAAAGGTACAACCATGCCACGTCATGACCAGGCCGCCTCCTGTTCTTTTCTCAAAATGGATTGAACAGAAACAACCAATATAGCTGTTGAATGGAGAAAGTGAAAGAATGGATTCATGGCGACGAGAGCGCGAAAGAGATGCTTTCAAGGGTTTTAACAGAGCATCCTTTGTTGCGCCTTTCTCCTATTCACCGAGTCCCACTTCGCGTCGGCAATGTGGTGGAGGTCGTTGGCCCTTCTCCCTCTGCCAAAACCCATATTCTAATGCAGGTCGCCCAAGAAAAACTTTCAACTTCTCGTTCCATAAGTTATAAGATTTTGTGTTTTCCGGCTTTTTAGAACTCTTAGAGAAATGTTATGCGCAGGTTGCTGTTGATTGTATTCTTCCTAAAGAGTGGGATGGTGTGGACTATGGAGGATTGGGTCGTTCTGTAATGTTCATTGACTTGGATTGTCGTTTTAATATCTTACGCCTCTCCCAAATGCTCAAGGCTCGAATTGTGGAAGCTAACGGTAAGATACATTATCACCTATCTACTGTTTCCATTGATTTATTCCTATATTGTTTATTGTAATAATTGACACAGAGCATTGATCAATAAATTTTGTATGCATAGTTTAGGTTGTGCAAATCTTTTGATGCAAAAATCTTGACGTGTAACAGCTTGGTTTCAATATGCCCTCGATTGAGTTTTGTAGGCAGTTGTAAGAAAGACAATTTCAGTGCCTGCAACTACAAGAAGAAAGAGAGAATGGATACTTACTGTGATGATGAGTTGTTTACTCTCTGCATGAGGCGCTTCCTCTATGTCCGTTGTTATGATAGTTTGGAATTTCTTTCCACTCTTAAGGTGTGAGTTCTCTTACTTTTAAAGCTTTTTACTGATTTTCTTGATGTCTTCGCTGTTCTAATTTCTTATCTCTTTTGTGTTGTTATTCATGAAGCTTGTTGGCTGTCAGGCTGTGTCTTTGAAAGGCTTGTTCTCTGCAGCATTGAGAAAAATTAAGGACAAATTTAGCTTGCTTTTTACCATATATATATATATATATTTCAGTTTTAAAGAATTTTGCATCTGAAGTGTTGTGGAGCATTTTATATGTTTCCGAACTTGTGTGTCCTTATGTGTGTTGCAGTCAGAGCAATATGAATTGTGATTAATGTTATAAAGTGATCTCAACTACATTCACATATATGAAAAAGAGAATCATGCATAGCAGCATATGCAAAAGCAATGAAGTTTGTTGAGTTCACAATCCATAAATTCTTTCATGTATATAACTTTACTAAGCCACCCAATTTTCAACTTGTGAGAATTATTAAAAGATTACGTTCTTCTGCCATCACTACTGAACAATTGATGAAATGGAATGGAAGCTGAGGCATTTTCCTTGTTTATATGGAGGACATACCCTCCCATAACCACAAGCTAGTCTTATCAAAGGCACTTCCATGGCAATTTAAGCAATAAAAAATGCTTGTTCATAGGTTAAGCAGTGTTATGTGTGACAATGATTTATCTACATCCTTGTAACATGATCTTTCTTCCGTGTGAAGTTTATATATGTTAAGCATTTATTTTCATGTTGCTTCTGAAGCATTGATTATCTTTAGGCAAACCAATCTTTGTAAAAAGCTCTTAATAATAATTTAGTCATCCCACACTGCTCTTTTGTGCTTTCTTTTATATCTTTTCTTGTCTCTGAATTTCATAATGCTGTTTCTGTGTTGCTTTTGGAGCACTGACTTTAAAATCTTTAGGATAACAAATCTTTCAAAAAGCTTAAAATGAAATTTTGTTGTCCCGTGTCTTTTATTTTGTTCTTTCCTTTTTACTGGCATGTTATTGTAATTTAATGTGCGATTGTTGTTCTCACTAATCATCTATGTTACATTATAACTTTTCAGCGTCAACATTTTAGGCACAAGAGCTACTGTCATTAAAAAAATAACTTCATATGCTACTATGTTGAACAATTTATAGGTATCTTTGTGTTTAGTATGCAACAGAAAATTCAGGTTAACCATTTCATGACTTAAACACCTGTATGCTAATGTTTAGTCTTGCTTAGTGTTTGCACTCATTTGACTTGCTGCCCCATCCAACTGCATTTTTTTCCTCAATACTTAGCGAATAACCAGCATTGTTAGATTTTATTTGATGCGGTTGCTACAATTGAATTCTTAGTGTTTATGGATCTTTTTACACTGTTTTGTTATAAGTTTGTTTAGACCTTTCACGGCTGTTCGTTTGGTATCTTTTGAATTACTGGGTTACAGAGGTTGCATGTTCGGCTTCAAAAACAAATTGAATCTCAAGGAACTCGTGTACATTTCCTGATGATTGACAGGTTTGATTTAGGAGTACCAAATGGCATACTTGTTTATCATTTTCTTCTTACCCTTGTTTTGTCTGATCCATATTTCGACAGCTTGTTTGAAACTTCCCTCTTGTTAAATTTTTATTGTTAGTTGTTAATAATTATATCACATTTTTTGAACAAAAGTTGAGATATAAATGAAATAATGGGTCGATGATATCCTCTCAGTAATAAATGGACCAATGGAGATGTAATTGATTATATTCTCTACATTGCACATTTGTCACATCACCAACTAAAACTTGGAGCATGAAGAATGTGAAAATAAGGTACTCTTATTTAAGTTGTGCTATATTTATAGTCTATGGGATGCTGAAAGATTCAAAAGAATGATTTGACCTTTGCTAATATGATAAGTTACCGAGGCTCTTAGGTTAGCTCAGCCTATTTTGACGTACTCAAAATTGATTTTCATATAATTTGTAGAGGTTGTAAAGTGAAATTGTGAAAAGACTCAAATATTTGGATTTCTTGCATCTAGTGTATCAACATCTCTTTAGATATTTAACATTTTGGAATTTTATTAAAACAAGCAATGTCATGCACTCAAGTTTGAATGTATATGGGGCTAGTTATTTCTCTAGAACTATATTATTCTTGATTTATTTGACATGACAAGGCTTGTTTTCATGTTGTGCAAAAAAATGATGTCAAAATGAAACTTGTTAGTTGGTTTCCATAGGTAGAATTTGAAAAATTGGAGGATTCTTATGCTATAAATGTTTGGAGAATTCTTATGTTATTTGAATGTTTAGTGTAAAATTTGTTAAGGTTTGATATGTCTTTTAGTTATTTTTCAGCAGGTAAATTCTTTGTGGTATGACTGTGTAGTATACGTATGCAGCATCTATTCTGTTGCGTTTGGATCTAAATGAAACCGAAGTGGAAAACTTTGGCTGTGCAATTCTGTTTTTATCACCGTTACATAAGAATAGTTGGTCTCAATCTCATGGAGATTATTATGACCAGCCATCTTTTGTAGATTTGGTTCAAGGCTATGTCAACTTTTTTTTTCCTCCAACTTGATACATTGACTATATGAAATATACGGTATTGCACAGAACTGATTAAGTTATTGGCTCTTTTTTTTTTATGTTTGACATTATATTTTGGGTCCGTTATTTCTAGCATTTGTTTTATATTTTATAATATGATTAGCCAAATGCTGAGTTGATTTTGAAATGCATAGTTCTATTACATTAGATGTTCGCAAAGTGGACATAGGAACTGAAAAATATTTGACTTGGCCACATAGTGAACATTTGACAAGTTTATAAAGGAATAATAAAATTTGAAAGAATTTAATTTACCTTATTTTTCCTTTCATTTGGTTTTGTCAGTTATTATCATAGTCCGAGGAAATTGTCAATTCACACTGATCATTTTGTTCACTGAATCATAAATAAGTGCTTGGTTTAAAATTTGCTAAAAATGTGAGAATTTTACTGATTTTAGAATTACAATATTTACTTGAGATGTGTAAATTATAGAAGAAACTTCTTTATATTTTAGATAGTTTACTCTTGATTTTGTAATGTTGAGTATGATTGCTAAACAGCAGTAAGCTATCATAGAATCCTTGATGCGTCATTATTTTTTATTTTTTTCCCTAGTATTGGAGCTTTTCATTGGGTGGATCGGCTCTCATCATCGCTGCACCTTAGAGCTAACAATCGGTAATTTTTTCACTTGGCTATGGACATTGACACAACTTATGTTGAAACCTTAAATTTTCTTAAATCTGTTTTCTTGTTTCCATTGTTCTGTTTAGCTTTTGCTATAAATGTCTTCTTATATGGGGCAAGATATCTCTTTATGTAGCATTACAATGTCATATTGAAATTATATTTATCTTTTGCTATAAACGTCCTCGTATATGAGGAGCCTTAATTGTGACTAAGCCTCGAACAAGATTAGTTTAAGACTATTAATAGATGAGGATACCTCTGGTTTATTTGAAATTATATTTTCTTCGGTGCTCTTTTTTCTTTTTCCTAATTTACATTTTCCTAAGATTAGTCTAATTTACTTTTTTCATATCTTAAAGCACTTTGTTGAATGTAAATTTTAAGTTGTTGATTCTCCAACTGTATCTTTTTTTTTTCATACAATGCTTGTAAATTACTTTCATCATATTTTGGATCCACTAGTTTATTTTGGACCCACTACTTTCATCATATTTTCGATAAAAAAAAATATTTTGGATCCACTAGTTTATGCTTTGGCCTTATTTATCCTTTTTTTGTATGCATTTGTATCTAGTAATGATAACATTTATAATGGTGCCCTTCTCATTTTCTCATCCATCTGGAATTTTGAGACTGAAATGAAACCTAACATGAACACCATTGCTGATTAGCTTTTATATCATTAGAACAGTATTTATGGTACATTTACCATGTCTTAGTTTAATAAAGGTTTTTTTTTCTGGTTTTTTGAGAAATGTTAATGATGGCTTGTGAACTTGAATCAAGAAAAACTATTAGAAAAAGTTGAATGGGGACTTGTATGGTCAAGTCAACGGGTCAAATTTATGGAAGGATTGTTTTTCTTTTCTTTTTTTTTTCTAGTGAATTTGAAATTTGGAGTTAGTCTATATAACATTAAGCTGTGGTTTCTTAAATAGCATTAATTGCAGATTTCTTTTGTGGCATGATCTGCTTTTCTCTTGATGCCTGACTATTTCTAGGGGACTTGCTTTGTTTTCCACTGTGTGTGTGGAAACTCTTTGCTTAATTTTGACTAAGTGATGACAATGCCAGATTTTAAATAAGGCAGAAGTCCAGGTCTAAACTGGTGTTAAACTTTTCATCCTATGATAAAGTATGTTTGGCATTGGTAATTTTTTCCCTGCAGCTAAAAGATGTTAAAAGTTTCTCTTTTTATACTTTAGGACAATAAGGTATGTTTCTAAATGGTGTCTATCTAGCCTGAAGAAAGCTTTTTAATATAGAGTTCTGGGTTTTCTGAACCGTCAAGAATGGACTATTAATCCCTGTAATGTAAATGATTTTAAATTCTTGAATAATTAATTTTGAATAACTTCGTTTTTGGTCAGGAATTTTTGAATCACTTCTAGTCATTGAGATAAATATGATTTGATATTTTCCACCATTAAACTATCAAATTTTCTAAAATTATTTTGAATCACTTACAGTTATAAAGATAAAAGTGATTTTCCAGTTTCTAATTTTTTAGCTGTTCAATTTTCCAAAATTATCTTGAATCACTTCTGGTCATTGAGATAAAAGTAATTTTCTATTTTCCAGTGTTAAACTGTTAATTTCCTATTAGTTTCAGTTACATTTGATTAAAAGTGATTCAAAATTGGTCATATTTAGCACATGGGTTAGCAATCCATTTTTTGAATGGTTCAGAGAACCCTGTACGTAAAAGGATGAAGGAAGATTGTTTAGAAAGAATTCAGGAAGGTGGGTGACCATGAAAACATTAACTCGTTTAGAATTCTCATTTTTCTACCTTGTTTGTCCTTGATGAATTCCTTTAAGGTAAAAACGAATATGGGAGAGGGGATGGATAGGATGTTGTGCATGGTTGGCAATCTTACTTTCTCTCTTGGGATAGTAAACTCCAATGAAAGCGACATCTTATTTGATGTTTTCACTTATTCTGTGTCTACACATCTTGTAGTTTTGTTTGAGAAGTTTCAGTGTAAGAAGAGTTGCTTAGATTGTATTCTAGTCTAGAATACTCAAGCACAACAGGAACATATAAGAAGTGTTGGAAAATTAGGAGACACATGTGAGTAAAATATTATATTATAGTTAATTATGCCTATATATGCATACAAGGAAAAAAAAGCTGAATATGCAAATATGTCATTAGATTTTGTAAAAATGGAATTTCATTATTTTCTCTGATCACATATTTTGATTTTTCAATTTAATTATACCACTCAAATTATTTTAATGTGGTTAGGATTTATACTTTCCAGCAGTCCTCAAGTTGTGCATGGAAATATTGATGGAATGTACAGATTTTTTTTTATAGAAAAATAAACAGAAAAAGTTCCTATGTGAATGAAATCCTATGCTGATGTCTTTTGTGTAGGACAGTTTGGACAAACTTTATGGTGTGTTAGTGTAGATCTAGTGTTGGAAATTTGCACAACTGCCTATAAGGCTTATCTCTGCATCATGAAATCCGGTTGCACTATCAAAATGGACTTCGTGTTTGGGATCCTTCTTTGTGGAAAGTTTCTTCATATGCTGCTCTGTTAATGTGTTTTTCCTTTGTATACGTATGTGTATACATACATACACATAGTAGGCATATATTTCTTTTAGCATTAGATCCAAATCAATACTAGGGATTCAACATTCATTTGTACTCAAGTTAGTTAATCCTTTATTTTGCGATGAATCTCAAACTGAATAATTTCTAGACAATGTGGTAACCTATCCATGTACCGTAATTATGTGTTCTCGGTCACGAAGTTTTAAGTTGATGTGCCATTTTAGTTGGAGATCTTATACCATTATGGTATCTTTGATTTTCAGGAAAGCCGTGTCTCTCCAGAATGTGTCAGCAGCTGTAGTTTCGGAGATCAAAAAGCTTATGATGTTGCATCCTCTACTTGTTATTGCTACAAAAGCAACCATTCTGGGATATAGATATGCAGCAAATGATGTCAAATGGTGACCCCCTGATTGATCGAAATGTTTGATGTTTTGCATAACTGTTAAAATTCTTTTTCATGATATTTGTTGTTTTAAATGCACATTTGTTTATCTGTAGGCTTTACTTTCTAGCATTCTGTAATGTTATTTGCTGACACAGATTTGTTTATAGGGATAGGAACTGCAAAAGGCCATTTTCACCAGATGAATTAGTTTCCAAATATGTAGATAATAAACTCCATTATCGGGAATATATGCCATCCATCTGGCAGGTAAGTAAATTATTTGGTTGGTTAGCCATATGTTTCACTTGGCTATTTGGGAAGTTCTGTTATGTTGTCTGTTTAATGAGATTTTTTTTTTCCTTTCCTTTTTTTATAGGGATCTGTCCCATATTGTTCCTCCAATATAAAGCTTCATTTATGTTATGATATAGCACTTAATGTTTCCCAATTTGGAATTTGGAGCATTTTACCAATTTGGAATTTGGAGCATTTTAACTAAAATAGGAGAAAAACTGGAAAGTTGAGGCACATTATTGTCTCCACTTACTGGAAAATTCTAAACCAGGAACTCTTTCTTGGATCCAAGTGGTCTTAAAAAAAACACATTTTCTCTTGGATGGTTAGAGCTTGCAATGCGATATATTATGTTGATTTTATCGTTTGAACATGGATTTCGTTCAAATGTTATTGCATCTACCTTGAATATAATCTCTGTTCTTTTGTTTCTGTACTCAGAATATTTAGGATCAACATATGACCTGCCATGTTGAAAACAAATTTATGTTATAGTTGTTAATTCTTTGAAAATCTTGTTAGACCTACTGTATCTTATTGTTTAGAATTTTTATGACAAAAATTTTGCACTATTTTCATTCAAATTTAACTTATTGTTGACATATCTGATGAGAACAAAATGGATCTAGTTCATGAATAAAATCAATTCCAAAAGTAACTTTTCTTTTGGAAGCACTTGTCTTGAATGGATTTCGGTATTTTTAGAGCTTGCAGCTTTGTACATCTAATCATTTTTTGTTGGCGCAGTCCTTTGTCACACACAGGATACTTGTACAAGCAACAGGTGTAATTTAAGATTCTTTGTCATCAATATTTTGTCACTTTTCCCCTCTTCTTATGGAATAGAGGCTTCTTTCGCTAATTTCCAATTTCGTACATTTTCACCGTTTCATTGCAGATGATCATGTCTCTGTTGGAGAACATTGTAATCATTCTATCTACTCATTGGAATATTTATTACCGCCACTTCCCGTTGTGGACAAATTTGCAGTAAATGATGTAAGAAAATTCCTGCTGCTCATAATTTGGAAGTTTACAGTCTATCTACTGATTTGATGTTCTGCAGACTGCAGTAGTGGCTTTTTTCTAATTTATTTACCGGCATTTGTGCAGGTCGGGGTCTATTGCATTTAGTGATGCTTGTTCGTATGGACTGTTATGGATCGAATAACCGGACAATGATCAATTTTGGGTACGTGAATTCCCCTGGTGGCACCAGCTCTTTGCTTGCGCCCTATGGTCATAGAAGGTGGCTCGTTGTAAATTCTGGCTTGTTTTTATTCTTTTGAATATAAACTTGAAAAAGTACAAGCTTAGAAGTATAGTTTGGGTAGTTTTATCTCGTTGAACATAACCTTTAAATAGTGCAAGTTTAGGGCAATAGTTTAGGTAATGTACCAAGATTAAAAATATGATAATGTAAATAAGAGAAAAGATCAATAAGCTAACGGGGGAAGAAATTGAAGAAGAACATTCCTAAATATAAGAAAATGATACCACGTATTAGCAACTGAATTGGTGTCTTAGTGGTCTTATAGATCATTAAGAGTCGGTTATTTGGATACCTTATTCATTGGTTTCGATCTTCTATCAGGATTTAACTTGGACATTACGTTTTCTAACAAGGGTTTTTGGAATAGTCCTTACTTATTTCATTAAGTCCTTATCGACATTTTAGATTATGATTAGGTTATCATCCCATGAAAGAGAGTTAACAATGCATCTCTTCTTTCCACCTTATATCCCTAGCTCTTTCACTTTTGATTAATATGTTTGCATGCCCTATTAGCTACATTCCACATATGGGACATTACTCACTACACAAGTTCGGGGACTTTTGGGGCTATCTCGCCGATACCTGGGGTGGACTCTATTGTCCACTTCACATACGGTGGCTAAACCGTACAATCATCACCTTCCCAGTGACTAGTCATTAGTACATGCTACCTCTTCTGGTAGTTAAGCATCTTATTAATCTGTTGTTTCCTCTTTGCGATCTTCTTTAAATAACCGATTAGTGTCACTATGCACATCCACGTTCTACCCTTAAAATATATAGTTGATGTGAGGTTCTAGATCTATGCTTTTCTATGTGATGATTTCCTTTTCATAACATGTATTTTTAAGCATGCAACGGTGGGTCGCCAAGTTTGGGGACTTCATCGATATTTATTTTCGCTTCATTTAATCTTTGTAAATATTCTCTCTCAATTATGTTTGCAATGTTTGGATCTATTCACGGTTTTTTAGTGATCATTAAACTATTTGAGTGTTGAGTAACCATTCACCTGATTTCCACGTCACCAATGATCGGCTACTCCTACAATCGTGACTCTTTGTTAGATAATCACATGTTGTTTGAGTTAGAATCCTAGACACTAGGCGCCTACACACCGGGTATGTTTATTATGTAAATTCATGATCATTCCGACAATAAGACAAGTGTCGAAAAAGATGGCACATCTTTCTTTAGAACAATAAAGGGATATGCGTCCTCTTCAATGTGGTGCGCATCCCATATGTCCTACTTAGCATCCCTCATCGCTTACCATCCATTTCAACATCAAATATTATACCTTTCCACCATGTTTTCAATCGTAATCGAGTATTTACTATAACAGGGAAAGAAGGTAAAGATCGTGGTTGTGATCTCTTCCTTGATTAGGTTGTTGGAAAATGTCTAGGGTTGTTCAAGGAGATTATGGTGTCCCTCAGCCTCCTTGGGATGTGTGAGATTGAGTTGGGGAAGATGAAGGGGTATCTGTATGCGTAGGCTACAAAAGGGTAGGGATGCACCAATTATGGAGAGGGGATACGCTTCCTACAGGTGTTGATGCATTTCCTGCATAGTTGTGTCTCAAATTGAGCTTTCCTCAATCCTCTTTTTCCACTACAACATTCCCTTCATTGACGAGGAATGCACATCACTCCGTCTTTGATGCGCGTCCTTGACCACGGAGTCACAAAATTTCATGGCTGAACTTTGCCAATGGTATTCCTAACCCTAACCAAATCGACTCCTCGCTGAATCCACCAATGTTTACACCCAAAAGTCTCTTCCAACCCCTTTTTATTGTATCCTTAATCGTTTTGGAAGCCCGATCCTAAGATGTTGAGTGTTTTAGATACACCTCTAACTTCGGTCCAACGCAGGGCTCAATACATACTTGTCCCTCACAGAAAATTCGACCTTGATTTTTCACACAATTCAAATTAGTTATAAATATATTGTCACACAATGTCTATAATTTTAGGTTCGTATGCACGCATACTTTTAATCCACTGCCATAACGGTTCCTTTTCTAACTCGTATAGTTTGTTAATGTTATAGTTCTAGTTTGCTTATTGTGTAGATGGACCTTTTCATCATATGTTTCACTTGCGAGTTGTGTTACACGTTTTAGGTTTGCTATGTATCCAAATGATAGTGGGTCAGTAATGCAAATGCATTTGTAAAAACACTTTTAAAACACCTTTCTCTTTGAAAACCATTTTTAATAACTATGTATAGTATGTTTAGGGAAAAATGGTTGACAGATATATCTAAATCACTCATTACTACCTACTTGTGCATCGTTGGACTAAAAAATGTGTTACATTCCTCACCTTCCTTTTCCCGACTCTCTTTGATGGGAGTTTCAATAGTCTTGAAACCCAATACTAATATATGGTTTAATTCCAAGAACGCCAAAATTATATTCTTTGATAAAAGTTGACCCAACAATTATAATAAACCATGAACCAACGATCTAATAAACCTTGACTCTGATTATAAAACAATTAGAATCAAAGGTATAGAAATCCTTGAACCTTTATTATAGAAGAACTCAAACTAAAGACATTAACAAGAATTTTATGGGAGGAAACTCACTAGAAGTATTCCAAACCATTCAACTCAATGAATGTTTTTTTTTTCATTTCAATAAAATACCATCAAAAACATGATTACAAGCATAAAATAAGGTTTTATAAGTTTTACGACAAAACCCAAACCATAAACAAGTAGGAAAACCTAGACAAAATAACATATAATTCGTAATAAAACACGATAGATCAAGATATAGGAAAAAGTAGGAACATACGTGATGTAGGGAAGATAAGGGTACCGATTTGGGCAAGGTTTTAAAACCCCACTACGATAGGAATGGCTAAAGTCACCACCTTAGTATGCCAAACCAAGAATACAGAGACTCACAATCCATAGGAACCCACCGAAGGCAAAGACGAACTAGATGAGAGAAAAATTCACTCAAAGAAATACTTGAATTGCTTTAAATTTGATGATCTTATTTGCCTTTGAATCCATAAATATGGCTAACAAAAGGGCCTTAAGAAAATATTTAAAACTTTTAATAACTTTAAAGCTAACTCTTATAACTTAAGCTAGTATAACAACTCATAACCTAAGTTGTAATAACTTCATTACTTAATTATAATAAGTAGCTTTATTTTTTTTTAGTTATTAACACTTCTCACATACTCTTGCATTATCCTCCCCTAGTTGGAAAATATTGGACGGAGGGTGGTCAACATTGAGATCTTTCTAAGTTTTACTGATGAACAAAACCCAAAAATGGTCTCTGGACTGCGTAATTTATTACGTACGCTAGAGACAAAGTAACGTATGTTAGGAATCACAACGTACATAAGGATTTCCTAAAGTACATTAACAAAGACAGAAAACAATACTGAGGCTACTGAATTGTTAAACAAAATATTTAACGTACGTAAGGCAGAGGTTAATGTACGTTAAGAGACACAACGTACTTAAAAATGTTGGGCAACGTACGTAACGATTGAAAAAGAAGCCATTGGATGCTATTGGAACCTATGCAACGTACGTAACGGAGGAGTAACATACATAATGATGGTTTACGTACACTGATGTACACATAGCATATGCTAAATTCAATCAATCAAAATGCGGGAAATTGAATAACACTTGAATGTTTGAAGGTTGAATATTAACGTATGTTAGTGACAACATGTAAGGTACGTAATCCATGCAAGACAAAACTGAGATTGGAAGATCAGGGTATATATGTTTGATTTTTTTGAAGATGGATACAAAAAGTACAAGCAACGGTCAACTGAAGATTCATAGCGTACGCAAGAAAACCTATAACATACGTTATGGTGGGTCAACATATGTAACACTAGATTTGAAGTATGTAAGATGCTTCGGATGAAAAACAGAAGCTACTAAAATGTTTAAGTGCCAAAATAACGTACATAAGATATTGGCAACGTACGTTAACTAGGATCCGAGCTATGATCAACGTACATTAAGGATGAACTTAAATACGTTAACTGGAGATGATTAAGATAACATACATAATAGATTGTGCAACGTACATTAAGAAAGCCTAATAGTGCATTAAATGCAGCCCATTCTAGACCATAACGACTAGATTTGTCTCACAATGTTCTAAAACACTGAGAGAAGTATAAATACATGTTTTGGATGCCAGAAACATAAGAGACAACAATCAAACATTCAATTCTAACAACTACCAAGTATCAAAACAATCATTTTCCTCTAATAGCAAAGCTTATAGGGTGTATAATTCTAGAGCAAATGTTGCAGACGAATCTATCCATGTTAAATTTGATGATATGATCTTACACCTGAGAAAGGTAGTTGTCGATGATGATGTATGTGACTTGGCAAAGAGTGATGGTCATGGAATTAAAAAAAAGCTTGGAGGAGTTAAACATAAATAAAGAACTTGCCAAAAATGATGAAGAAAAGAAAAATCATGAAGGTGCATCAACTTCACTTCCAAAAGATTGAGCTAGAGTGAAAGATTATCTAATAGAGCAAGCAATTAGAAACATTGTAGATGGAGTGAAGACAAGAAGAGCTTTTAATGAGTTTCAAAGCAATTTCGCATACATTTCTATTGTGTAGCCAAAAAATACAAAAGAATCTCTAGAGGATAAATGTTGGGTTTAAGCCATGCAAGAAGAACTCAACTAATTTAAGAGGAACAATGTGTGGGAGTTGGTTTCGACACCGGATGGGAAAACAATCATTGTAACTAAATTGGTGCATAGGATTAAATATGATGAGAATGGCAAGCCGGTGAAAAACAAGTCAAGGTTGGTCGCTCAACCAAGACGAATGACTTGACTATGAAGAGATATTTGCACTGTTTGCAAGATTTGAAGTAATTTTCCTCACACATGAAGATCAAACTCTATCAAATGGATGTGAATAGTGCCTTCTTAAATGAGTTCATCCAATAAGAGGTATATGTGAAGCAACCTCTGGGTTTTGAAGACCATGAACATCTGAACTACGTCTTTAAACTCAACAAAGCACTTTATGGATTAAAGCAAGCACCAATGGCATGGTATGAAAGGTTAATAACTTCTCTTATTGAAAGTGGCTATGTAAGGGGTTATGTTGATAATACTTTCTTTGTTAAAAAAATAAATGATGACATGCTTAATTTCCAACAATATGTAGATGATATTGTATTTGGTGCTACTAGCCCTTCTATGTGCAAAGAATTTTTTGATCTTATGATGGGTGAATTCAAAATGAGCATGAACATTCTTCCTTGGAGTTCAAATTAAACAACTCGAGGATGTCATCTTCATTCACCAATCAAAGTACACCAAAGAGTTGTTGAAAAAGTTCAAAATGGATGGATGCAAATAAATGCATATCCCAAAGTCATCAACATTAGACAAATATGAGGATGGGAAACAAGTGGATCAAAAGCCCTATTGATATATGATCGGTTCCTTACTTTACTTAACCGTGTCTACCATAATCGACATCACTATATTATATTTATTACATGTTTATGTGCACATTTTCAATCCAATCCAAACGAATCTTATTTAGTTGCATGCAAAATAATTTTTTGATATTTGGTTGGTACAATAGGTTTAGATTTATGGTATCATTCTTGCATTGATTTTGATTTTATTGCATATAGTGATGCCGATTATGGTGGTTGCAAACTTGTTAGAAAGGTACCTATCATTTTCTAGGTTCATGTTTAATCTCTTGGGTAAGCAAGAAACAATCTAGTATTGCAACTTCCACGATCGAATCCAAATATGTGGCTACGATAAGCTCTTGCGCTCAAATTTTACGGATTAAAAACCAATTGCTCGACTATAGTATTGTTCTTACGAATGTTCCTATATTTTATGACAATATTAGTGCTATAAATTTGAGCAAAAATCCTATTTTGTATAGTAGGACTAAACACATAGAAATTAGAAAACATTTTTTGCCTGATCATGTGCAAAAATGTGATATTTGTTTGAGGTTTGTTTGAAAAAATGACTAATTGGCTGATATTTTTACAAAATATTTGATTGAAGATAATTTTAATTCAATTTGATTGTGTTTGTGCAATGTGAATAATCGTTTATTGTGTTTGTTTGTTTTAATTGTATATAAAATGCATACATTTGCACTCAATTACAATAAAATGGTTCATATGGCCAATTGATATGATCTTAAAGCAAGTTAAGATTTTTTGAATTTGTCTTGGTTGTTTCTAGAACTTGTTTAACATACGTTACAGTTAGAGTAAATCACATTATTTGGAGTTATGTATAATTAGCGTACGTTAGGTTTAGGCGTAATGTTTGTTACCTGGAAAATTGACATGATCAAAGCACGCAATTGTTTGTATAATGTACGTCATGTAGAAATGTTTTTGATCATAATCTACGTTACATTTTTAATGACGTACGTTAAACAACCCCAAACCTATATCAGATACAATCGAACCCTTGACATTCATTCCCCCCCAAAACTTAGCCAGAATCTGTCTCTCAAATCCACACCCATTTCGTCAAAACTCACAAAATATGTCAACAAATCACTCCCAAACCCATTTGTGACCATCTCTAAACACTTTTCATTGATCAAAACCAATAAAAAGACACTCAAATTCACATAATCTGTCCAAACCCACCTTGAACCAAAACCCTAAATTCCTTCAATTTTTGTTCTAAATTAGTATAATGAAAACTCAAAGAGAGTCTAGGAGCAAACAACAACATGACCCAAGCTCTTCTCGACCTCAGAAACGTCATTGATCCTCTCAACCTCATGTAATCGAATTCGACTATGCTTTTTTGGTTAGTGCAAATGCTTTGAGAGCGTTCTTTTTTAGAACATAGAAATTGACTGAGAGCTTGTTTTATGATTTTGAATCATTGAGGAAATTTGGGTTGGATGTTAAACTTAAGTTTAGAGAACTTCAAATATCCAAATTTGTGTCAATGAAGAAACCAATCTTTGAATCTTTGGTAAAATAATTTTATGCGAATTTGAGTGAAGAAACATATGATTTTGGTGATACTATTCTTAATCAAAATTTCAAGGAAAAGATATTAGCTTCAATGAATCAAATTTAGTTGAGTGGTTCGAGCTTAATGGTGAGGGATACAAATGTACGAGTGATTTTAAGTACAAAAGAGAGAGAGAGAGAGATGAAGCTGATTCTGAGATTGAAAGTGAGGAGTTTGAGATTTTAGATAAGGATAATGGTAAGCAATGGATGAGAAAAAATGTTGTGATTGAGATTAAGGGTGATAAGTTTGGGAACAATGATTTTGGTGTTGAAACGAGAATGGTCCGGGAGTGATAACGAGAAAAATAATGCTAAAGCATAATACCCAACAAATTTGTTGAGAAGGATTTGGAGATGATGTACCATATTTTGAAGGGTCATAAGGTGAATTTTTCCTTCACTGTCGTTTATTGGATGACGAAAAAGGCATCAAAATTATAAAACCCGAGATTTCAAGACAAATGAAGGCTGGTATCTCTTATGGTTTGATATTTACAGAGATTTTTGAGAAATGTGGAGTAGATTTCTCGAGCATAAAGGAAACTCATATACCTTGAAACCAAATGTTACATGAAGGGAGTTTAAGGAACATTAAATTGTACCGTACTAACAATCGAGGTTGGCATTTTATCTTTGACTCCGAAAAGGTAACCAATTCGCCGATCCTCGTGATCTATTCCCCACTCATAAGAACAAGTGTTTCGATGGGATGATCCACCCAATGTCGTTGATGAGGATTAAAAGCATCTTAGGCTCAAGACTAGGCTTAGAGAGAGGAATGTTCCCATGGTGGCTTAGTCAAATTAGGAGGCATTTAGAGCAGAGGTTAGGAGTGAGTTGAGTGGGATTATAGCCGAGTTGACAGCCTTGAGGACTGAGGTGAGAACATATTTGATCAGGATATGGAGACTTATTGAGGACCTCTTCTGTCGTGTTGCCCTTGGTGTTGTTCCTTCTACCGTTCCTTCTACTCCACTTACCCCAGATCAGGATAATTTATTGACTTATATTAATTGACTTAAGCATTTTTGCAAACCAAAACTTGACTAGATCAATTTGGACTTAAAAATGGCTGCTCAAACTTAGGGGAGTTAGTAAAATTGAAGAAGGATAGATATATTTTTTGTTGATAATGAAACAAACAAAATCGACAAAGATAAAAACTTTGATATGATCTACAAATTTTTGTGTGCATTTATTCAGGAGGAGTTCAAATGTTTTGTCATCATAAAAAATGGGGGGGGGGGATTGTTGGACCAAGAGTGGTCAACATTAAGATCCTTCTAAGTTTCGATGATGAACACAACCCAAAAATGGTCTGTGGTCTGATTAATTCATTACGTACGCTAGAGACAAAGTAACGTACGTTAGGAAGCATAATGTATGTAAGGATGGCTAAAGTACATTAACAAATAAGGAAAACAAGAAAGAGTCCACTGGATTGTTAACTAAAGGTTTTGATGCGGATCCACCATCGAGTACACTTGGAGTCTACGGGAGTGCAAGTAGCAAGAGTGGAGACCATTGACTCTTCCAAGTGGCCCGATCGCAAGGGCACGTGCACACAAGTTCAAGACAGCCATGTCTTTGTTCATTTAAGATCAAATTACCCAAGAGCTTCAAGATCATAATATCAAGAAATTTTGTTTGGATCTTGAAGGTAGCCTTAAGCCTATTACCATGTTGAAGGCGTGTATTAATGAAGGGGTTGTCTAATGATGCATTCTTTTATTTTCATTATGGATTAGACTTGCTTAGTGTGTTTTGGGCCTTGTTAAATTTGTCTGGCCCATGTTTGACTTACTTTGGCTTAATTAATCCATACCCAATAAGGATTAGGATTAGCTAGCTAGTATAAAAGCTTTTTTGTAGCATTGGAAAGACATCTTGGAAAAGAAACAATTTTTATACTTATTTCATGCTATTTGAATGTTCTTGATTAGAGTGAGAGTGAGGATTTTGATTTCTTCTAATTGCATCAAGAATCAATGTAAACTTATCAATCTAATTGTGGCATTTATCTTATTCTTATAACCTGATTATTTGTGTTTCCATATCTTGTTGTGTGAGGGTTCAATATGGTGGGAATTTAGTTTATCATACTGTATGTGTGAGTTTGTGATTTTCTAATCATTGGGTTCCGCGTCTTTTGGTATCAGAGCCAAAGTTAAGGTAAATTCTTATTTATCTTAGTTTTAGGGTTTGAGTTTTCTTGAATTCTGGAGTCTATTTGTGCCATTTTAGTTTGTTTAATTTTCTAAATTTTGCATTTAGTGTGTTCTTGTGTTTCTTGCTTGTTCATGATTTCAGATTCTAATTCTTTGTGTTCTTGATCAATTAAGTTCATCAAAAAAAAAAAAGAGAAAGTGTTGATCTTGTTTGAAAGATAATTATTGAAGACCTAGTATTTGTTGAAATTTCTGTTGGGTTAGGACTCTTAAATTATTGCAGAGCTTGTGTTTGTTGCAATTTGTGTTGGGATA